>KV014917.1:16620-32359 GCA_001598015.1 Dorcoceras hygrometricum | reverse complement strand
GAGTCCAAGAGAGGACACCTACCTATGTGCCACGGGGTCACTCTATCTAAGTCTATGTGTCCGAAGACTGATGAGGAGATAGAGAGTATGACACGTGTGCCATATGCCTCGGCAATAGGTAGTATTATGTATGGCATGATCTCGATTAGACCGGATGTCGCATATGCTCTGAGTGTCACGAGCCGCTACCAGGCCTACCCCGGCCAATAGAGTCCAAGAGAGGACACCTACCTATGTGCCACGGGGTCACTCTATCTAAGTCTATGTGTCCGAAGACTGATGAGGAGATAGAGAGTATGGCACGTGTACCATATGCCTCGGCAATAGGTAGTATTATGTATGGCATGATCTCGATTAGACCGGATGTCGCATATGCTCTGAGTGTCACGAGCCGCTACCAGGCCTACCCCGGCCAATTTCATTGGAAGGCTGTGAAGGATATTCTTAAGTACTTACGAAGGACTAAGAATATGTTCATGGTCTATGGGGGTGGTGAACTGAAACTGGAAGGCTACACTGATTCTAGCTTCCAGTGTGACGTGGATGATTCGAAGTCAACCTCTGGATTTGTATTAATGCTCAATGGTGGTGCTGTCTCTTGGAAGAGTTCCAAGCAAGACACCATCGCGGATTCAACCACTGAGGCTGAGTACATCGCAGCATCAGCTGCTGCTGCTAAGGAGGCGGTTTGGATAAGGAATTTCATCCAATAGTTGGGCGTCATTCCTAATGGATTTGGTCCAGTCCCGATGTACTGCGACAACACGGGTGCCGTTGTGCAAGCAAAGGAGCCTAGGTCTCACCAAAGATACAAACACATACTGAGGAAATACCACATAATCCGGGATATTGTGGCTAGAGGTGACATAACAGTTGAGAGAGTCGCCTCAGCGGACAACGTTGCTGATCCACTTACGAAGCCCTTGCAAGGACCCTTGTTTGAAAAACATCACGAAAAAATGGCACTGCGCTGATGAGTAGTTGGCTTTAGGGCAAGTGGGAGATTGTTAGAGTAGATGCCCAACTAGCCAACTTGTGGCGTGTGGGTTTATAGACTCTTGTATATGACAATCTTTATATATATGATATTCTCATTTATTTATGGCATTCTTTACTTTCATTGTGTTGTATGATGATTAACAATTGCGTTGAGTAAAGACCTAGAATGTGCTATAGTGTATGTTAGATGTGATAGTGGGTATGACGGCTATCATGAAACACATATAATAGTCACTGTGTATTCTGAATTAGTTCCTAGTCGATTGGGCCGTCAAAATAAGGATAAGGCCGCCCGAGCTTGAGACTAGTATCTGCAATGCGAAGTACCATGTTTCATTGGTAGGGAACATTGTGATGTTCTGAGCATGCAGATAGATAGTGACCTGGTGATCTATCGAACTACGGGATTGGGTGAGACCCCGATGCATGTAGGAGTCGATGCATCGTTGTCGAGGATTCACCGCTCGCAGACATGCGTGGATATCCTATGCTATCTGAGGGAATAATAGTGTATAAATCTCTGGCCAGAGTACTAGAAGTGTTTTAGGTAAATGGGTTTACCTAGTTACACTCGTGATGTCACTATTCGATCTCCAAGATGTATGCATAGCTATCGGATCTTTAGCGACTCTCGATTTACCAATGGTCGTTGATCTGATCGGGATATATGTATTGAAAGGACCGTACTGTACGCTAACCACGACCAACTGGTTCTTGCAGGCACTATCAGTGATACCTAGGGGATCATGGGCGATGTTGCTAGACGCTCTTACCATGATCCGATGGGCAAGTCCGGAATTGTGATTCCGGAGCCACAATGGTTGTGGGCCCACGGCTAGCTGTATCCCTGAACCATTGAGGGTCACACAAGTACTGGATTCGAGATTCCCGCACGGAAACTAAGCTCAATGTGTTGAGCACTTGATGAGGATTTTGGGAGTGCGACTTCCTAAAAGTCAACAGGGATCAAATCGTGATTTTCCGCTGTTGAGGGGCAAAACGGTCATTTTGCACTGGGATTCTGAAAAATGGTTTTTCAGATCAAAGTATTCAGTTTTGGAAACTGAGTCGATCGGTCCGATCTAATCGACGAATGGAGTTACGATGAAGTCAAGGTGATAGGGATGAACCGAATGTTCATCCGGTGGACCCGGGCCCATTGGGCCGGTCCAAGTCTATCACTATTCTACTTAAGGTAGACTAGGGCTTCATACTCACAATCACAACACTTAATCCTAACCCTAGCATCTAAGTGCGCCGTCCCCTTCCTCTCCTCAAAAGCCACCACCGCCGCCGCCGCCGGAATTTGTTCCGGCCAACTTGAAGAGGAGAATCCGTCCGCGCTGATCTCGTTAGGCCTTCTAGTGCAGGCTGACGAAGGAGTCTCCCTTCCGGTCGTTGACCTGATTGACGTAATCTACCGCCGCCTACCGTGAAGTGCCGGTTTCCTCGTGAAACTGGTCGGAGCCAGGCGCCTAGACGCCAGCAAGGTAACTGACTAAACACCCTATGAATGGTTCATATTGTGTTTGAATTTTATTGTATTGATCGTCTCCCGGGGAAATTTTGTTTTCCGCTGCGCCCCGGAAGGCGGGATCCGAATCCTACACCGTTGATCCACAACACTTTACTGTCACAGTGCAAAAGGCTCCCACACTTCTTTAACGTCTCAGTGCAAAAGACTACTAGACTTGTTTAACGTCTCTATCCAAAGACTACAATGGAGAGTTTTCAATTGATTCACTCAACTCAACAATTTAGCTCTCAGCTCTCATAAGTGAGTGAATCTGTGTGTGAGAAATATACAGTGTACACTCACTCAAATGTATTCTCACAAACTGGGAAGTGCTTTTCTTCAAGCTGGTCTCGCCAATGTCTTCCCAGAGCTTGTGTTGTGCATTCTGCTATTTTACATATTGGTTCGCACAACACTTTTCTCTTTTCTTTTGTGCTCTTCTTTTGTTGTATGCGCCTTATTATATCCTTCTTCTCTCGTACTCGGCTCTTCATATATATAGCCTGCTGTGAAGATTTATTCGTTGGACACAAAGATGTAGACGTTGAAGGTCTTCTGACATCGTTGTACTTTGCGTCCTTTGTCTTTAAATGTATCGCAAGCTTTTCTTCACATTAAGCACGTGAGTAATGTACTTTGAGAAAACTTTACAAGTAAGTTGATTTGATACTAAACAAAGTTTTGTCGTACAACATTGTATTCAAATCTCCTTAGCTTGTAGATTTGAAAGCATCTGTCATGCTATCTGAGCTGGTTTTACCTTAACCAGCTTGCCAGCCTGTTCACCGTTCAGTTCTCCACAGAGCTGGTCTCGTTCGAGCTGGATTGCTGAACTGGTTCTGTTTGATTCTTATCTACTCTTGTTGAGCTGGTTTGACCTTAACCAGCTTGTCTCTGTTCCAGATCGCTTCCGTTGCAGGCTCATAATCCGGGGCTGGGGACCCAAGTATTAGAATATGCAAGGTTCGGGATTAACTTGCATATTTTCACATGAGACCAATGCTATCCCTTCTGAAACGGTCCGACGAGTAAGACTCACTACTAAGTCGTGACCTAAGCCACTTTTTGGCCTTCGTTTAGGCCTCAGAAATCGCGTTGGCTTCACACTCAATCACTGCTCTTGTACTCTGCACTTGATCTGCGCTTGAGCCATTCTGCACTTCATCATTCTGCGCTTGAACTCTGCTCTTCATTCTCTGCTCTTTATCTATGTGCTTCTCCTACTCCAAACTGGTGAACCAGCTTGGTGTTCCCTGTAATTCTGGAAGTAAACTGTTGTACCAGTTTGGGCGTCCCCTCACTTTTCCAGCTAGATATCTTCGACCAACCCAGCTCAGGCGTCCCCTCACTGATCCAGTTTGGATATCTTCACGTCTACTACAGTCTTAGCAAGCTGCGCATGTCATGTAGAGCGTTAGTACAATAGTAGCAGATTTTGTGTGAATCAAAACTTAAATTCTGATCTGTAAAAACAGATCCAACAATCCCCCCCTTTTTGATTTACACAAAATCTGAATAAACATATGCATGTATGTTTATTTTTGAAAATATTTCTCTCCTCCTTTTTGTGGGAATCAAAAAGGGTTTGAAATCTTATTTCACCTTAATATTTAAAACAAAATTCTCCCTCAAAGAGCATGGGGTAAATTTATTTTCGAAGTAAAAACATTATGCACGGGAAGACAGTTTGTCTAAAACATTATGCATGCATGAGATTTTGAAGACAACATCTATGCTACTCAAAATGTTCTCATTTATATAGACCAGAGGAGCAATAGAAGATTCAATCCACAGAATCCTCGCCTAGCCCTAGAGATCTTGGCGTCCACAGATCTCGTGCAATCTATCAGCTCGTCAGAAGAGATGTTGCCACTCTTTCCTTTCGAGAAATTACTCTGCAATTCAATAGACATTCCTCCCCCTATCCATATGCTATGAGTTTTAAAATCTTAAAAATTTTGTAGCAAAGGCAGGCTTTCGAAAAATCAGAGCAGACAAAATTTTAAAACTGTTAAAAACAATTTTTGAAAAGAGAATGCACTATCCAAGAACAACCTGCTCTGATACCACTTGATAGGATTGAAAAGCACGGGGTTGTTCGTGAGTTCTGCCACAACTCGCGTAGGCTCTCACACAGCCTTGACATCAACCGTCACGTGCTTCTTAATTTATTTGGACGTAAAAACCAGCACGCAACTCAAACCGGATCGCGTTATAGTTGAACCAGCTCAACGCTAAACCAATACAGTGCAAGAGCTTGGTTCCAGCTGGTTGTTCCAACCAGCTCGATGAAAGCGCAAACGATCTGGTTATTTAACTTGAGCTGCAATAGCTCAGTGTTCTTGAATAATTTTTCACCGGATACAGATTGAGTAATGACTTTAAATCATGCGGAAATAACTCAAACTGTATTCTTAAATTCAAAAGCTCATTTAAACAGTTTTATGCATATTCAACAAACATTTTGCGCGTATGTATGAATGCAATAAAGCAGTAAAGAAATGCTAATTTGTTTATGGAAGTTCGGAGCTCAATCTCCTACATCTCCCCTTCTTATGCAACGGGATGGATCCACTAGAAGACTTTGATTACAACGACCCTCGCTGCAACCCACTCATACGATCCGCAGCCGCAAGAACTCCTAGCATAAACCACCGCACACTAAGCCCGTAAGCTGTGTGACTCACTCACTTCTTTACTGCCTCAGTGAGAAAGGCAACACTTCTTTATTGTCTCAGTGCGAAGACTCCCACACTTCTTTAACGTATCAGTGCAAAAGACAACTATACTTGTTTAACGTCTCTGTCCAAAGACTACAATGGAGAGTTTTAAATTGATTCACTCAACTCAACAATTTAGCTAACAGCTCTCATATATGAGTGAATTTGTGTGTGAGAAATATACAGTGTACGCTCACTCAAATGTATTCTCACATACTGGGAAGTTCTCCTCTTTGAGCTGGTCTCGCCAATGTCTTCCCAGAGCTTCTGTTGTGCGTTTTGCTGTTTTACATATTGGTTCACACAACACTTCGCTCTTTTCTTTTGCGCTCCTCTTCTGTTGTATGTGACTTATTCTCTCCTTCTTCTCTCGTACTCGGCTCTTCATATATATAGCCTGCTGCGAATATTTATCCATTGGACATAAATATGTAGACGTTCCTCTTTGAGCTGGTCTCGCCAATGTCTTCCCAGAGCTTCTGTTGTGCGTTTTGCTGTTTTACATATTGGTTCACACAACACTTCGCTCTTTTCTTTTGCGCTCCTCTTCTGTTGTATGTGACTTATTCTCTCCTTCTTCTCTCGTACTCGGCTCTTCATATATATAGCCTGCTGCGAATATTTATCCATTGGACATAAATATGTAGACGTTGAAGGTCTTCTGACACTGTTGCACTTTGCGTCCTTTGTCTTTAAATGTATTGCAGGCTTTTCTTCACTTTTAGCATGTGAGTACTGTACTTTGAGAAGACTTTACAAGTAAGTTGATTTGAATACTAAAAAAAAAGTTTTGTCGTATAGTGTTGTATTCAAATCTCCTTAGCTTGTAGATTTGATAGCATCTGTCATGCTATCTGAGTTGGTTTGACCTTGACCAGCTTGCCAGGCTATTCAGCGTTCAGTATCCACAGAGATGGTCTTGTTCGAGCTGGATTTCTAAACTGGTTCTGTTTGCTTCTTATCGGCTCTTACTGAGCTGGTTTGACCTTAATCAGCTTGCCTCTGTACCAGCTCGCTTCCGTTGCAGGCTCAAAATCTGGATGGGGACCCAAATATAAGAATATGCAAGGTTCGGGATGAACTTGCATTTTTTCACATGAGACCAGTGCTATCCTCTCCGACACGGTCCGACGAGTAAGACTCACTACTACGTCGTGACCTAAGAAACTTTTTGGCCTTCGTTTAGGCCTCCGAAATTGCGTTGGCTTTGCACTCAATCACTGCTCTTGTACTCTGTATTTGATCTGCACTTGAGCCATTCTGCACTTCATCATTCTGTGCTTGAACTCTGCTCTTCATGCTCTGTGCTTGATCTACGTTCCGCTCCTACTCTAAACTAGTGAACCAACTTGGTGTTCCCTGTACTTCTGGAAGTAAACTGTTGTACCAGCTTGGGCGTCCCCTCATTGTTCCAGCTAGATATCTTCGACCAGTTCAGCTCAGGCGTCCCCTCACTGATCCAGTTTGGATATCTTCACGTCTACTCCAGTCTTAGCAAGCTGTGCATGTCATGTAGAGCGTTAGTACAATAGTAGCAGATTTTGTGTGAATCAAAACTTAGATTCTGATCTGTAAAAATAGATCCAGCAATCCCCCCTTTTTTATTTACACAAAATCTGAATAAACATATGCAGGTATGTTTATTTTTGAAAATATTTCTCTCCTTTTTGTGGGAATCAAAAAGGGCTTGAAATCTTATCTCCTCTTAATATTTAAAACAAAACTCTCCCTCAACATAGCATGGGGTAAATTTATTTGCGAAGTAAAAACATTATGCAAGGGAAGAGAGTTTGTCTAAAACATTATGCATGCATGAGATTTTGAAGACAACATCTATGCTACTCAAAATGTTCTCATTTATATAGACCAGACGAGCAATAGAAGATTCAATCCACAGAATCTCTTCCATTTTCCCTAAGGCTTAGCCTCTCCTAGCCCTAGCGATCTTAGTGTCCACAGATCTCGTGCAATCTGTCAGCTCGTCAGAAGAGATGTTCCCGCTCTTTCCTTGAGAAATCACTCTGTAATTCAATAGACATTCCTCCCCCTATCCATATGCTATGAGTTTTAAAATCTTTAAAAATTTTGTTAGCATAGGCAGGCTTTCTAACAATCAGAGCAGAATGCAAGGGAAGAGAGTTTGTCTAAAACATTATGCATGCATGAGATTTTGAAGACAACATCTATGCTACTCAAAATGTTCTCATTTATATAGACCAGACGAGCAATAGAAGATTCAATCCACAGAATCTCTTCCATTTTCCCTAAGGCTTAGCCTCTCCTAGCCCTAGCGATCTTAGTGTCCACAGATCTCGTGCAATCTGTCAGCTCGTCAGAAGAGATGTTCCCGCTCTTTCCTTGAGAAATCACTCTGTAATTCAATAGACATTCCTCCCCCTATCCATATGCTATGAGTTTTAAAATCTTTAAAATTTTGTAGCATAGGCAGGCTTTCTAACAATCAGAGCAGACAAAATTTTAAAACTGTTAAAAACAATTTTTTGAAAAGAGAATGCACTATTCAAGAACAAACTGCTCTGATACCACTTGTTAGGATTGAAAAGCACGGGGTTGATCGTGAGTTCTGCCACAACTCGCGTAGGCTCTCACATAGCCTTGAAATCAACCCACGTGTCACGTGCTTCTTAATTTATTTGGACGTAAAAACCAGCACGAAACTCAAACCGGATCGCGTTATAGTTGAACCAGCTCAATGCTAAACCAACACAGTGCAAGAGCTTGGTTCCAGCTGGTTGTTCCAACCAGCTCAATGAAAGCGCAAACGATCTGGTTATTTAACTTGAGCTGCAATAGCTCAGTGTTCTTGAATACTTGTGCACTGAGATACAGATTGAGTAATGAATTTAAATCATGCGGAAATAACTCAAACTGTATTCTTAAATTCGAAAGCTCATTTAAATAGTTTTATGCATATTCAACAAACATTTTGCGCGTATTTATGAATGCAATAAAGCAGTAAAGAAATACGCTAATTTGTTTATGGAAGTTCGGAGCTCAATCTCCTACATCTCCCCTTCTTACGCAACGGGACGGATCCATTAGAAGACTTTGATTACAATGACCCTCGCTGCAACCCACTCATACGATTCGCAGCAGCAAGAACTCCTAGCATCAACCACCGCACACTAAGCCCGCAAGCTGTGTGACTCACTCACTTCTTTACTGCCTCAGTGAGAAATGCAACACTTCTTTATTGTCTCAGTGTGAAGAATCCCACACTTCTTTAACGTCTCAGTGTAAAAGACAACCAGGCTTGTTTATCGTCTCTGTCCAAAGACTACAATGGAGAGTTTTCAATTGATTCACTCAACTCAACAATTTAGCTATCAGCTCTCATATGTGAGTGAATCTGTGTGTGAGAAATATACAGTGTATGATCACTCAAATGTATTCTCACATACTGGGAAGTTCTCCTCTTCTCGCCAATGTCTTCCTAGAGCTTGTGTTGTGCATTCTGCTGTTTTACATATTGGTTCGCACAACACTTCGCTCTTTTCTTTTGCGTTCCTCTTCTGTTGTATGTGCCTTATTCTCTCCTTCTTCTCTTGTACTCGGCTCTTCATATATATAGCCTGCTAATATATCCGTTGGACACAAAGATGTAAGGTCTTCTAACACTGTTGCACTTTGCGTCCTTGTCTTTAAATGTATCGCAGGCTTTTCTTCACTTTAAGCACGTGAGTACTGTACTTTGAGAAGACTTTACAAGTAAGTTGATTTGAATACTAAAAAAAAGTTTTGTCGTATAGTGTTGTATTGAAATCTCCTTAGCTTGTAGATTTGATAGCATCTGTCATGCTATCTGAGTTGGTTTGACCTTAACAAGCTTGCCAGCCTATTCAGCATTCAGTTCTTCATGGAGCTGGTCTCGTTTGAGCTGGATTTATGAACTGGTTCTGTTTGCTTCTTATCGGCTCTTACTGAGCTGGTTTGACCTTAACCAGCTTGCCTATGTACCAGCTCGCTTCAGTTGTAGGCTCATAATCTGGTTGGGGACCCAAGTATAAGAATATGCAAGGTTCGGGATGAACTTGCATATTTTCACATGAGACCAATGCTATCCTCTCAGAAACGGTCCGACGAGTAAGACTCACTACTACGTCGTGACCTAAGCCGCTTTTTGGCCTTCGTTTAGGCCTCCGAAATTGCATTGGCTTCGCACTCAATCACTGCTCTTGTACTCTGCATTTGATCTGCGCTTGAGCCATTCTGCACTTCATCATTCTGCGCTTGAACTCTGCTCTTCATTCTCTGCTCTTGATCTACGTGCTTCTCCTACTCCAAACTGGTGAACCAGCTTGGTGTTCCCTGTACTTCTGGAAGTAAACTGCTGTACCAGCTTGGGCGTCCCCTCACTGTTCCAACAAGATATCTTCGACCAGTCCAACTCAGGCGTCCCCTCACTGATCCAGTTTGGATATCTTTACATCTACTCCAGTCTTAGCAAGCTGCGCATGCATGTAGAGCGTTAGTACAATAGTAGCAGATTTGTGTGAATCAAAACTTAGATTCTGATCTGTAAAAATAGATCCAACAAAGAAAGTAAAGAGAGAAGAAATGCGAGAGAACTAAGCTAATATTTTTTTAGAAGCAGATTTCAGGTTTCAGTGTCGAAACAGATTTGAGCTTCAGATGTTAACAACTATTCATTCCAAAGGATTCAACAATCGAGATTCAATCGTATAAAGCTGTTAGACAAAGTGGATGAAAAAGACTATGTTCAGAGCTATTTGGATAATACTTTGCAGGACGCAGAGTTGGTCTATTCGATGTTTACCTATTTTGGGTATTAAAGTCAAACAAGCTCTAACAACTTTAGACAGACCTTTGCATAGCATTAATGGAGCATTTAATGGGTTGAGACGATGAAGATATGCAAACAAGGTTTGTGTCTACTGAATAATTACTGACCGTTGAACATGGGAAAGTATAAATAGCTGAAGATTTCAAATGAAGAAACTCTCTGGATCTCAATCTCTCTCTCGCTCTCGACAATTTGAAAAACCTCTCCGCCATTAACAAGTTCTCTTGCACTCTGAGATTTTCACATCACAAAATATTTTGAGTCTCAGCTTTCATTATCTCGAAGAACACTCTAGTTCAGCTCTTTCATAGATATAACCTTCGAGATATCTACCTTAGTAAAATGTTCTTGTTATTCACAGAACTCAATTGTTTCGTGTCTATTGTAAAATCAGATTTGAGTCTGTAACGAACTTGCTGTGTGAAGCAATTCGAAAAACTATTCTGTTTGTTTTCAGCAGTGTTATCTGCATAGATTGTGATTGCTAGGAGTTCACATTAAGTGAGGCTTGCGTGACCGAGTGTCTACAGAAGCTGTACACATCAAATTCCTCTAGTGGAACCTTCCTGAAAAGGAAGAAGGGGAGACGTAGGATATTTAGATCCGAACTTCCAGAAACATATTCTGAACCCTATCTTTTATTTATTGCATCGTATCTACTGTTAACTGTTCAATGTTTAATTGGTTTATTTCCGCACAATATTTGTTAACCGAGAAAACAGATCTGGACTGAGAGCCTCCGATCAGGTCACTTAGATCTGAGTTAAGCGAGGCTTGTAAAACAGTTTTAAAGGTTTCAAAAATAAAAAATCGAAGGAGTTCATTAACCCCCTACCTTCTGAACTCCTAAGCTAATTTAAACACTTTTTCGATTCCATTGATCCTATCAAGATAGAACATGCTGAGCCTCTAGGCTCACTAGGTTTAAATGGTGTAGGTGATGACCCTGTAGAGTATGTTCCGATTGGCGGTGAGGATCTCTGAGCGCCCGCTGCAGCAGTATCCGTGACCACATTAATGTTATCTTTGATATGATACTCTTTTCAAATATTGGTTTTTTAAGGTATTTTTACTCAGACTGATGTTTAAATAGTATGGATGGTTTAACTTTTTGAAAAATTTATTTCATTTATGTTTTAAAGTGACGATTTAGAAAATGTTTAAAGGGAACGAACCATACTTTCTCAGTTTATTTATTCCACAAATGATAAAAAAAATTCTAGTGTTTGGTTCGTTTCAAACCTGAAAGATGAGTTCAGGTTATATAAGTTGGATTAATCAGTTTAGATGGATCAAATTGGGCGTGAGCCGTACTGTTTACTTGACCGTTGAGATGATATGTTGAAATGTGCTGATCTGATGCGAGCTGAGCTGATCTAGTGGAGTTGATAGTACTGTACTGTTGAGTAGCTCGTACTGGTTCAAATAGTGCGAGCTGATCGGATGTCCCAGCTGGATAGTGAAGTGTGTTGATATTGCCCGTGCTGTTTGGAAAGCGCTAATCTGAGCTGAAGGTCCCGTGGTGATCTGTTGACGCTGATCTGATTTGTTGTTGCACGAGGTTGGTTGCTTTGAGCTGGAGTCAGCTTAGATGAGACTGGAAATCCCGAGCTGGTATCATATTAGAGGCCTGAGCTGGTATGTGGTTACTATACTTAAGTTATATACTTTGACTTTGACTAAGTGTCAGCCATTTTTCAACCTTTCATATTGTATACCTTGAGAGCCTGAGCCGATATCCCCATCGTGAAACCCTCGACACTGTTCACCCGAACCTTATCTTTTCCGACAGGCGACGGTAGACAGCTCAGCTTGGAGCAAGGTTCGTACCATTGGAATCCTCTCTCGAAACCCGTCATTTCCCTACCAATCTTGAGACCGGTGATTGGCCGGAGAAGGTAGTGCGAAGATAGTCAAAGCGTAGTGGTTTTCATTTTTTCTGACCGATTTGTTCTTCGCTTCACATACGTCTACTCGTACGTGTTAGTATTTGTTCTTAGCTTCGTTGAGGACTAGATTTATTTAGTCGTATTTATAGTCGATCTAGTCAGAGTTGATTCGCCCTAGGTCGTGTTCTAGTTGATTTCTACGAGCTGATTTCTTTTAAAGGGAACATATTTTGAGATGTTGTCGGTGCAGCGGCGGATCCGGATCACGCTTCCGGGGCGCAGCGGAAGAATTAAAAATTTGGAGCCCGGGAATGGTCAATACAACTATATAATAATTAGAAACATTCATAGAATGTTTTAGAATACACCTTGATGGCGTCTAGGCGCCTGGCTCCGACCAATTCCACGGGGAAATTGGCACTTCAAAGGTTGAACAGCTACGGCCTCCTAATCCGGTCCACGACCGGAATCTCAATTCCTTCACCGGTTTGCACTAGAAAACCGACGAAAGTTTCATGGACGGAAAATCCTCGCCGTAATGGTCGGAATAAATTCCGAAGGCGGCGGTGCGAGGGGAGGAGAGAAAATATTAGTTGAGCAGCTTTTGGTGTGTTTAAAATGAATACCCCAGGGCCCCTATTTATAGATTTTTCATGGGCTTAAACCAAGTTAATGGGCTTGGTCGAGCCCAGGCCCAGGTGTACATTGGTTTCAAGTCCATCGCTGTGGCTTCATCATAATCCCGATCGACGATCAGTCGGACCGATCTACACAGTTTACAAAACTGAGCATTATAATGTGAAAACAATTTTTCGAACCACCTAATCCAAAATAGTAGTTAGGCCCCTATAAGCTTTGAGGATAGTCAAACTAGTCCAAACTTAAGGAAATTGCATTTCCATCCTATTTAATGTTAGGAAGTCACACTTCCATCCTTCCTCCTACTATACTCAACAAATTGAGCTTAATTTCCATACGAAAATTGAGAAACTAGTACTTGTGTGACCCTCAATGGTTCAGGATACAGCTAGCCGTGGGCTCACAACATTAGTGACTTCGAAACCACATTTTCGGACTAACCTATCGGATCATGGTAAAGCGTCTAGCAACATCGCCCCATGATCCCCTAGGTATCACTGATAGCTGCAAGAACCATCGGTCATGGTTAGCATACAGTACGATCCTTTCAACTCAAATATCCCGATCAGATCAACGACCATTGGTAAATCGAGAGTCGCTAGAGATCCAATAACCATGCATACATCTTGAAGATCAAATAGTGACACCGCATGTGTTACCTGGTAAACCCATTTACCCAAAACACATCTAGTACTCTGGCCAGAGATTTATCACACTATTATCTCCTTAGATAGCATATGATATCCACTCACAAGGGCGAGCGGTGAATCCTCGACAATGAAGCATCGACTCCTACATGCATCGAGACATCACCCAACCCCACCACCTGATGACCCCAACTGAGTCGGTAAAAGGGTCAAAGTGAGGCACCTATCACAATGAAGCATCGACTCCTACATGCATCGAGACATCACCCAACCCCACCACCTGATGACCCCAACTGAGTCGGTAAAAGGGTCAAAGTGAGGCACCTATCATGTAGAGTCTCAATGAAGTTTCGAGTAATAAGTACTAATCTGTACAACCAAAACCTCAGACTTAATCAACTCGACAAATGATAACCACTTGGAAAGTCTGAACGAGGGTAGTTCGATAGATCACCAGGTCACTATCCATCTGCATGCTCAGAACATCACAATGTTCCCTACCAATGAAACGTGGTACTTCACATCGCAGATGCTAGTCTCAAGCTCATGTGGCCCTTATCCTCTTTTGGACGGTCCAATTGACTAGGAACAGGTTCAGAATACACAGTGACTATTAGATGTGTTTCATGATAGCCATCATATCCACTATCACATCTAACATACACTATAGTGCATTCAAGGTCTTTATCCAACAATTGTAATCATAATAATCAAGATAAAGAATGTGATAAAACAATACGAATTTCATAATTAAGATCGTTTTACATAGAGTGACTCTATAAAATATATCAATGAGAACACGGTGCTAGAGACTGTATTTTGACTCGAAAGATTATCTAATGAAGATCAAAAACGAATTGTTCTTCGAGTCTTGAGCTTTTTGAAATATCAAACGAGAGAAAGCTCTGTAGTAATTTTGGCAGCGTTATGGCAAGATAGAATAGCGATTGGTGCGTTTCTTCAAAGCCGCTGCTGATATTTATAGGCTTCGACTGCAACGGTAACATTAAATCCTCCAAAGGAAATAAATCCCGTTTGAATTACTGCCAAAATTGTACACCGTAAATCCTGCTCCACTACAAGGTAAATTGCTCATCCACAGAGCCAATTTGTCTTCTTTCCAAATCTGTGCAAGCATAGAGAAACGGCCACTGTACACTGTACTATTCACCCAAAATAGTACCCACCTTGTTTCCTTCATTCCAGGCAACTGTACGATCCAATAAATCTTTTCCAAATAAGCAAACGATCGTATTTCAAATACTTAGAGCTTGCGCCTGAAATTACTTTGGAAATCAGCACTTACTTCATCTTCGTTGAAAGCTTCGACTGGAAAAACGCTTAGAAGAATTCATCTGCTGGAAAACCTCATGAAGTGCATCTGCTGATTTGAGTCACTGTAGCCATCTGCTGAAACAACTAAAGAACGCTTCTGCTGAATCAATCCAAAACGCTGTCGTTCCAACTAACTCAAACGATGTCGTATCACAACGAAATGTTCTAACCATCTGCTGAAATCTACAAGAACGCTTCTGCTGATCTCTTCATGAAAGCATCTGCTGATCTTTTCCTTGGCACCCCAACGACGTCGTTCCAACTAACTTAAACGTTGTCGTTTACCAATCTTCAACAAAAATACTAGACCAACTGCTGAACTTCTTCAACAAAGTATCTGCTGAACACTTCATCTGCTGAAACTATACTGTGCACTCCACGACGTCGTTCTAACTTATCAAAACGCCGTCTTTTACTACTTCTTAGCAAAACACGATAGAACTCAACACGAATACCATCTGCTGAATCTTTACGAAGACTCCATCTGCTGAAATAGCACTTGTTGATCAAATCCATTTGTCTTTTTGTTATCACCAAAACTTAATAGATATTGTTCTAACAATTTCCCCCTTTTTGGTGATGACAAAACCTTCAGCAGCCGAGACAAACAACCTATGCAAAAATAAATTGCACACAATCTGCTGGAAAAATAATTTTCATTAACCAACAAAAATTGTACATAGGATTTGTACAAAGATTATCAGCAGAAAGAAAATTTAATCTTTTCTCCTTCTCTTCAAAGACTTTGCCTCTCTTCTTCTTCGTTCCCTGTCTCTCTCTGCTGCCTCTTGTTTGGTGATGACAAAACCTTCAGCAGCCGAGACAAACAACCTATGCAAAAATAAATTGCACACAATCTGCTGGAAAAATAATTTTCATTAACCAACAAAAATTGTACATAGGATTTGTACAAAGATTATCAGCAGAAAGAAAATTTAATCTTTTCTCCTCCTCTTCAAAGACTTTGCCTCTCTTCTCCTTCGTTCCCTGTCTCTCTCTGCTGCTTCTCTCTCTGCTGCTTCTTGTCTTTCTCTGTTAGCAGCATCAGCATTGATAACTGTTTGAACAATTCGCCGCTTAGCCATTTCAACTCTTTGCTCAAAAGATGGAGTTACAGCACTGCCTGTAATTTGAGTACCAGCAGGCTGTTGAGGTCCTCGCCTGCCACT
>KV014916.1:114842-159251 GCA_001598015.1 Dorcoceras hygrometricum | reverse complement strand
GGAATCTCGAATCCAGTACTTGTGTGACCCTCAATGGTTCAGGGATACAGCTAGCCGTGGGCCCACAACCATTGTGGCTCCGGAATCACAATTCCGGACCTGCCCAACGGATCATGGTAAGAGCGTCTAGCAACATCGCCCCATGATCCCCTAGGTATCACTGATAGTGCCTGCAAGAACCAATCGGTCGTGGTTAGCGTACAGTACGGTCCTTTCAATCAATATATCCCGATCAGATCAACGACCATTGGTAAATCGAGAGTCGCTATAGATCCGATAGCTATGCATACATCTTGGAGATCGAATAATTACTTCGCGAGTGTAACTAGGTAAACCCATTTACCTAAAACACTTCTAGTACTCTGGCTAGAGATTTATACACTATTATCCCCTCAGATAGCATAGGATATCACGCATGTCTGCGAGCGGTGAATCCTCGACAACGATGCATCGACTCCTACATGCATCGGGGTCTCACCCAATCCCGACGCCTTATGACCCCAAGTGAGTCGGCAAACGGGTCAAAGTGAGACGCCTATCATGTAGAGTCTCAATGACGTTTCGAGTCATGAGGACTAATCAGTACAACCAAGACCTCGGACTTATCCACTCGACAAATGGTAACCACTTGGAAAGTCCGAAGGAGGGTAGTTCGATAGATCATCAGGTCACTATCTATCTGCATGCTCAGAACATCACAATGTTCCCTACCAATGAAACATGGTACTTCGCATCGCAGATACTAGTCTCGAGCTCGGGCAGCTTCCGGTTTTACAGATCTTCGGTCTTCAATATCTAGGCCCAAAAACTTAAAATTTCAAAATCGATCACAACCGGGCCCGATATCGAATACCGGCCCGAAAACTTCACGGGCTGCCCGGGACAGGCCCGAACAAAACCCTAGAAGAAATCAGCCGTCACGAAATCACCGGAGCTTTGCCGGAGCGGCGGCCGGCGGCGGCGCCACCACCAGAAAAACTCGCGGCGGCAGCGCACGACGCCGCGCGCAACAGCGCGCCTCAGCGGCGTGAATCTTGCGCAACCAGTGCGCACCTCGGCCAGTCTCCATCGCGCCATGATGCGCAGCAACCAGCGCCCATCGAGACGCAGCAACGGCCGGTAAGCATGCTTTTGATCGCGCGGCCAGCGCACGCACATTGTAGCCAACGCCAGCGTCTAGCGGTCGGCCTCCTCGCGTAAAGCGGCGCCATCGTCGCCCAATCATTAGCGCAACGTCTTGCGCCGGACAAGGCCAGCGTTGCGCGGCCAGCGCACAAGTCGTGCACGCTCATGCGCTTGAGAGAGAGGCGCCTCCGCGCACGGCGGTGGCCCGGCGTCCGAATCAAAATTTTGATTTTCCGATTCTGAAAATTAAGAGATTAGATACAATATGGCAATATCGTATTGATCAGATCCGAAAACCTTGGCTCTGATACCACTGTTGGGATCCGGATCACGCCTCCCGGCGAGGCAGAGGAAGAACAAAAACAATACCAGGAGACGATCAATACGATAAAAATCACATACTATGACATTCATAGGGCGTTTAAGATTGCTACCTTGCTGGCAACTTGTGCCTGGCTCCGACCGGTTTCGTAAAGAAAACGGCACTTCACGGTAGGCGGCGGTAGATATCGTCAATCAGGTCCATAACCGGAGACGGGATTCCTTCGTCAGCCTGCACTAGAAGGCCTGACGAGATCTGCACGGACGGATTCTCCTCGTAAAATTTGGCCGGAAACGATTTTCCGGCGAAGAGAGGCGGCGGCGCACGGCGGGCGGCGGCGACGGTTTTTGGAGAGGAGGGAAGGGGGCGGCCACTTCTAGGTTTAGGGTTAAGTTGTAGTCTAGTGTTGTAAGTTAAGTCCTAAGTCTATATTAAATAGACTTAATGATGGATTTGGATCCGGCCCAACGGGCCCGGGTCCAACGGATGAACATTCGTTTCATCTCCATCACCGAGACTTCACCTTAACTCCGATCGCCGATCAGATTGGACCGATCGACTCAGTTTTCAAAACTGAATGCTATGATCTGAAAAACCATTTTTCAGAACCCCAGTGCAAAATGACCGTTTTCCCCTCAACATCGGCAAATCACGATTTGACCTCTTTTGACTTTTAGGAAGTCGCACTCCCCAAAATCCTCTTCGTATGCTCAACACATTGAGCTGAGTATCCGTGCGGGAATCTCGAATCCAGTACTTGTGTGACCCTCAATGGTTCAGGGATACAGCTAGCCGTGGGCCCACAACCATTGTGGCTCCGGAATCACAATTCCGGACCTGCCCAACGGATCATGGTAAATACACAGTGACTATTAGATGTGTTTCATGATAGCCGTCATACCCACTATCACATCTAACATACATTTTAGTGCATTCTAGGTCTTTACTCAACGCAATTGTAAATCATCATACACACAATGAAAGTAAAGAATGCCATATAAATAAAATGCGAGTATCATATATAAAGATTGTCATATACAAGAGTCTATAAACCCACAAGCCACAAGTTGGCTAGTTGGGCATGTACTCTAACACTACCTTGCTGGCAACTCGTGCCTGTCTCCGACCAATTTCTCGAGGAAACCGGCACTTCACGGTAGATGGCGGTAGATTACGTCAATCAGGTCCACGACCGGATGAGAGACTCCTTCGTCAGCCTGCACTAGAAGGCCTGACGATATCAGCACGAATGGATTCTCCTCGTCGAGTTGGCCGGAACAGATTCCGGCAACTCAAGGCGGCGACGGCGGCGGCACTAGGCGGCGGCGACGGCGGCTTGTTTAGAGAGGAGGGGGCGGCTACTTTGCTCTAGGTTTAGGGTTTGTATCAAGAGTTAAGTGTTGAGTTGTGAAGCCTAAGTCTACATTAAGTAGACTTAGTGATGGACTTGGGCCGGCCAAACGGGCCCGGGTCCAACGGATGAACATTCAGTTCATCCCCATCACCGTGACTTCAGCGTAACTCCGATCGCCGATCAGATCGGACCGATCGACTCAGTTTCCAAAACTGAATACTATGATCTGAAAAACCATTTTTCAGGACCCCAGTGCAAAATGACCGTTTTGCCCCTCAACAGCGGGAAATCACGATTTGACCCCTGTTGACTTTTAGGAAGTCGCACTCCCCAAAATCCTCTTCTCATGCTCAACACATTGAGCTCAGTATCCGTGGGGAATCTCGAATCCAGTACTTTTGTGACCCTCAATGGTTCAGGGATACAGCTAGCCGTGGGCCCACAACCATTGTGGCTCCGGAATCACAATTCCACTCGTTTCGATGACGTGAGGACTAATCAGTACAACCAAGACCTCGGACTTATCCACTCGACAAATGGTAACCACTTGGAAATTACGAACGAGGGTAGTTCGATAGATCACCATGTCACTATCTATCTGCATGCTCAGAACATCACAATGTTCCCTACCAATGAAACATGGTACTTCGCATCGCAGACACTAGTCTCTAGCTCGGGCGGCCTTATCCCCATTTTGACGGCCCAATCGACTAGGAACATGTTCAGAATACACAGTGACTATTAGATGTGTTTCATGATAGCCGTCATACCCACTATCACATCTAACATACACTTTAGCGTATTCTAGGTCTTTACTCAACGCAATTGTTAATCATCATACAACACAATGAAAGTAAAGAATGCCATATAAATAAATGCGAATATCATATATAAAGATTGTTTCATACAAGAGTCTATAAACCCACACGCCACAAGTTGTCTAGTTGGGCATCTACTCTAACACATAGATACAAGCATTATAACGAAAATATCATAAGCATCTACTACATATAACTGGAACACTCTATCCACCTCCTGGGGCATTACCAGCTGGATCAACTCCACGACCAGCGGAGAAACCATGATAACCTGAAAACGCATATAGGCAAACAAAACAACCAGCCCCAGAGGGACAAGGGGTCAAACCCCAGTATGGAGAGCAACCGAAAAACAGCAGTTAAATAGCAATAGATAAAATGCGAATGCTATGCATGAGAACAAGGCTACAATCGAAGGCAGGGAGCCAAAGTATCTCAAAGAAGCTGCTCAACACTGATATCCAATCAATTGGAAGATAGTGGCCACGGGGTGTGTGAGTATATGGGATCTACCCACTCGCCTCAACACACGGTACTAGATGCATAACACAGCTCAACCTGCTGTTTCCCAACTCATGAGATGTGGGAGCTACCCACTCCGCTCATAGTGGCGAACAGATCCCAGCAGGGAGATGAGGGACACGGGAGTTACCCGCTCGGCCTCTAAAACAGGCATCCTGGTACACACAGATCAAAACAACAAGCAAGGCTAGCAAGATCTGAGCTCAACATGAATAATGCGTGTATGCAATGTAACAGCTTGCAATAACAACACAACAGAGGCAAGAAATAACAACACAGAGGCATACACATCGGCACACATAATATCCATGCCAAATTAAATGCTGTAAGACAAGCTCACATCCGTACCTTGGTTCTGAGCTACAATTACTACAAAAAGGGTCCCGAGCGCACAGATCTGAAACATGGTAAACCAAATACAAGCAATGACTCAGGTACAGTAGCACAGAAACCACAAACTGGGAGCTACGAGCTCCACCAGCTCTGTCCTACCCTTCTATCTCAACAAGAAGATCTAAACGAGGCACAAGGTAGGAAATAACACTTACCCAATGAGATACCTGAACAGCAGAAGCAATTCTGCGCTTATGCTAACAGACTACACAGAGTCGCTTCCATCGTGATCCTCTTCCAGCTAACGCAAAGCCTGCGGTACAGAACGAAGCGCCTTAACAAGAGGAGTCCAGCGCTACCACTCTCACTTCAGTCGGAGATGTATATCGTCGACAATCGGTGAAAATAAGGTTCGGTGAACAGTAGCTAGGGTATCGCGATAGAGTTATCTTTCGATAAATATTTCTAAGTGTCGGGAATAGATAATGGCGAGACCAGAGTCAAACTCCTGTATTTAAAACAACTTAAGTCTCCCAGATCTGACAGACACCAGTCACCGACAAATTAAGATACAAGCTAAACCCAACTCAGATCTGAGTATCACTCCAGATCCGGACTCTGCGCTAAAACAGATTTGGAACTCATCCAAACAACGTCACACCGAGGACAGCTCGCTCGCTAGGACACATCATCTCGCTACCAATCTGAATACTAAACGGTGTCGCATCGCGTTCTCAGATCTGACTCACAAAACCCATCAAATATGAAATCTCTGAACCGCGTCGGTCTACCCCATAACTACGAACCGGAACAACGAATCGGAGCTGTCCACGTATCACTAACCATGCTCGCAACTCAGATCTGGCTTCTCCCAATACGATGTCGCATCACTACCCGCGTAGAACTTCCAACACGCGTAACCAAATAGTGCGCGACCACCAGATTTCACTACCAAATCTGAATACAAACAACCAGAACTGCCCAGCACTCAAATCTGATCATTTTCCCACGGAAATTCTCCAACATTCCAGAGCTGTTTCGAAGGCTTCTACCGACCTGATAACTTCACCAAGCATACCAGCTCAAAGCTGGTCCATCCGAGATCTGTTCACGCCAAATATGGTCTATGCTAAACCTGATTAATTAACTCAATTAATCTCATAATATTTTGGGTCTCACAATAGCGATGAATGCAGTACCGCAGAATTCCAACTGCAAAATAGCACGCGACCACAAGATTTCACTACCAAATCGGAATACAACCAACCAGAACTGCCCAGCACTCAAATCTAATCACTTTCCCGTGGAAATTCTCCAACATTCTAGAGCTGTTTCGAAGGCTTCTGTTGACCCGATAACTTCACCAAGCATACTAGCTCAAAGCTGGTCCATCCCGGATCTATTCGAGCCCAAATCAGTTTATGCTAAACCCGATTAATTTACTCAATTAATCCAATAAACTTTCGGGTCTCACAGTTCCTTCAAGAACCAGTAGTTAATGGTTAGCATACGATACGGTCCCTTTAGCTCAAATATCTTGATCGACTCAAAAACTATTGGTAAATCGATTGTTGCTATAGATTCGATAACTATTCAATGAATCTTAGAGAAAATAGTGAGATCGCATGTGCAACTAGGTAAAACCTTTTAATCTAAAGCACATCTAGTACTCTAATCCGAGATTTGTCACACAATTAACTCTTCATATAGCATAGGATATCCGCAAACTTAGGCGATCAGTGAATCCTCGAAAACAATTCATATATATGCATCGTGAACTCATCCAATCTCACCACCTGATAGCCCTCAGGGATTCGATAAACGAGTCAAAGTGAGGTCCATAACATGTAGAATATCAATGAAGTTTCGAGTAATAAGGAGTAATCATGTACAACCAAAACCTCGTGATTTTGTCACCTCTTAAAATTCTTTTAAGATCGCATGGTTAAGGATATTTTGAAGTTTCAAATGACTTTTTACCATAGACAGGCACGTGTATCATAACGTTTTTTCACGGTTCGTACATATATATTACGATCATCTGTCTTATCTTTCTCTTAATATTTCAAAATCTATTTTCCAAACACTTTAAGAACTCAGAACACAAAGCTTTTTATATTTAATCTTTTGTGAATCAACCCACACATTCTACTCTTTCAGCTACTATATATGGCCTCTTTCACTAACAACGTATTGCAAGTCAACTTTGACTTGTTCTCTCGATTATTGATGAGGGAATGGTGAATATGTTTCACTTCCTAGAGTCGTTTGAACTTCGTGGATTTTTGGGCATTTCAAGATCTGTGTATGAGGAAGCTTGGAATCAGTTTTTCTCTACGGCGTCTATTACCAGTGGCGCAGTGGTCAGTACATTTGGAGGACAGAATGTGGTTTTTGCTCAAAATATGTTCACAGAAGTTCTTGAGTTTCCATCTGAGGGAATTACAAGCTTTTCTGGTTTACAAAAGAATGAAATGGAGGATACTAAGGTTGTTCTCTTTCTCTGGTACCCCCTTTAAACGATCGAGCAATAAGAAGGAGCTGAAGGTGGAATATCTCCTTCTAAATGACATTGTGGCGAAGTCCTTTATTGCAAAGGCAGGTTACTTTGATATCATGACTTCTGAACGTTCCAACATGATGGTGGAGATCAGCACCAGGATCAAGGTAAACTCGGAAAGTGTCTTGTTTGGTATCTGAGAACGATGATTTCCACGTCGGAAAAACAGTCTCAGGGGATTTGCTGTGTAATTGAGAAGATTGCTGGAGAGGATTTCGGGCATAGACTTTGGGGAGTCTGTTTCCTTTTTTCCATTAAAAGTGTTGAACACTAAATCTGTTCATATGTAAAAGCTGAAGAATTATCCATCTGTTCCAGACTTTATTGATGGAAAGAAGAATATTGAAGACACGGAGAAGAAAGCTGCTGAAGGAAAAAGGAAGGCTGTTGATGACAGCTGAGCAGTCTTCAGAAAAGAAGTAGCTGGTGGTGAAGCTTCCAATAAAAAGAAGCCATCAGGGGAGGATTCTAAGGTCTAACTGCCGGCTAGCCAATTATTGGTAGTGAGATTTTTTGACACTCATTGTAAAACAATATTTCTTCATATATATATAATTCACATTTGTTATCATTGCATCCTTTATCTAACTTGTTGGATAAAGAATTTGAATGCACTATAGTGTATGTTTTATGTGATAATGGGTTTGATGGCCATCATGAAACACATCTAATAGTCACTATATATTTTAGAAAAGTTCCTAGTCTAATTATCCATTTATAACAATGATAAGGGCCACCTGGCTTTCATAATAGAATTTGCAATACGAGGTACCACGTTTCAATGGTAAGTAACATGGAGATGTTCTTAGCATGCAGATAGATAGTCACCTGGTGATCTATCGAGCTGCCCTCATTGGGACTTTTCAAGTGGTTATCATTTGTAGAGTGGATTAAGTCCAAGGTTTTGGTTGTACATGATTTGTCATTATTACTCAAAAAATCATTGAGACTCTTCATCATAAGGGGGATTAATTTGAATTGTTTACCGAATCTCTGTGTGAGGCACTGGAAATAAATTCTGGAATAATCAGTTTAGAGTGGATCATATCAAGCTCGAGCTGATTTGTTAGTACTGTAGTGCAAGCTAATCTGATAGCACTGTAGTGCTAAGCTGGTCTGTTGGTGTTGTGCTGATTGAGTAACATGAGCTGGAGTTAGCTTACAGGAGGCATGGGTATCCCGAGCTGGATTCAGCTAGAGGTCCGTGATGATTCGATTTCACTGAGACCAGCTCAGGGGATTAGTACCGGGTTATTTAGGTAAATTTCTCAGTTATACTCTAGAATTCGAATGATAAAACACAAGTGTTAGTCAACCAAATATCATCGTATAACTCTATAAATACCATTTTCACTGTCACTGAATTGATATTTTCCCAATTTTCGGAGATTGGCTAATCTGTTTTGAGCAAGGGTTCTTTCCAAACTTGAATTTCCCCGACCAATCTTGGGACCAGTAGCTGACCGAAGTTGTAAGAACGACGATATCTAGGGCGTGCTGTTTTTCCTTTGTGCCGACCATTTGGCTCATCCGTTATAGTCTTTGTGAGCTGTAAGTGGTAGCTCTTGTCCTTAATTCTAATTTGAGACCAGTATCGTAAATTTTGGTGTAGGTGAGCTAGTACAGAGCTGGTGCTCCCGAACAGTTCTAGTAAGGTCTTCCCGAGCTGATTTTCTCTTGGTCTTTTAAGCATATTGTGGTAGTTGTTTTGAGTTTTAGGATGTTCCTTGGTCTGTTGATAGGCTTTTCGATCAGCTGGTAACTCTTGTGGTTTCTGCCATAATTATCCACCATGTTTTCTAGGCATCGGTAGTAGCTCGTGCTATCTATTGAGTAGTGTAAGTGATCAGTTCTACCAGTGAGCTTAGCGTGAGGTATTTTGGTAAGATACAGCAAGGTACGAATGGAGAACGTATTTACAGATTTCGTAGAGTATGATTATGTGCCATGTGTTTGAATATTGTTTTGTCTTCTTGTTTCATTGGACATGTGATTTTGTATATAAGTGTCATGGCATCGAGCATGTGCACTCATATTGGGCCTTGAGATATATTTTTTTCTAGTTGTTGCATTCGATACTCGGATTTGAGTTGTACTGTCAGGCCTCGTGTTCACATCAGAGTAAACCACGCAAACACAAGCGGAAGCAACTAAAAAGTGGTTAAAATTTTTGCTTTTGGCCAGACTGAAAGATAACATAATTTAAAATACACAATACTCAAAATAATCCCAGTTTATAAATCCACAACAGCACAAACATTCAAGTACAACAAATGCCCAACGGCTACAACACAAGTACAAATATACTGCCAACTATATAGATCTAAGCATCACCCGGGACATCCGCGGTGATACCAGTGCATATAGATAATATACCTAACTGGGACACTCTAACTACCACCTGGGGCACCTCCAGCTGGGTCAAAGCCACGGCCAGCGGAATAACCTGGTAAACCTGAACCACAAATAGGCAAACAACACAACAGCCCCAGGGGACCTAGGGGTCAAACCCCAGTACGGAGAGCAACTATGAAACAGCAATGAATAGCAAAGGATATAATGCTAATGCTATGCATGAGAGACAATGCAACAGTCGAAGGCTACAACCAAGGAAGGGAGCCAAGTAATTCAACAGCTGACAACAAATTCTGCGAAGAATGGTGGCCACTGGTGTGTGTACAAGCATACGGGAATTACCCGCTCATCTTTACACCACACCTGAATACCAGATGCATCAACAACTCAACATGCTGTTGCCCAACCCATGAACTGTGGTAGTTAACCAATTCTTCGAGTGCTTGAGCTTTGAATGCGTTCAGTGAAGAGTAAGCTCTGGGAGTATTTTGACAGCGTTTTAGCAATAGCAGTGGCAAGTGTTGTTCTTCAACGCAAAATGTCTGCTATATATAATCTTCGTTCAACGGTCGATGAATCCAGATAAGGTAGCAAATCCCTTTTTGAATTCCTGACAGTGGAACGCCGTCAATCTCGCTTCAGTATATGGCAAATTGCGTTTCGTCAGGGATGTGAGTATCATTTCCTTATGAGTGCTTTCCCGTTGAAATCGCCTCTGCCAATGTGTACTATTTTTCCAAAGATAGCACTAACCTCGTCTCCTTAATTTTAGGCGGTATGAGTGATTCTCATTTTGATCATCGATCTTTTCCAAATGAGTATACGATCGAATTTGAATCTTCTTTATGCTTGCGCCTGAAATCTTTTCTATCAACGGATCTTTCCTTGAAGAAGACGAATGAACAGTTCCTTACTGTTGAGAGATCTTGTCGCGGTATCCATTTGCAAGTATCAGTACTGATGACGTCATCATATCTTTCCATTTGCAAGTTTTAGCACTGCTGACGTCATCATGTCTGTTGAGATCGTTCAAGCTTAATATGATGGTGACGTCATGATGTCTAATGTTTTCCTGTGGCTGACGTCATCAGATCCGTTGAGGCAAACGATGTCGTGTTGAGCTAACTGTCTTACAAAGAGCTGTCGATAGATACTTGTACTGTTTTCAAGGATAATACTGTAGCAAAATCTGATGTCAATAAGTAGCACTGTTCCAAGATCTGTCGAACAAAGTTATCAAAGTATACTGTCCTTTCTGTTGGTATAGCGAGTCACTGTTCCCATTGCTGTTTGCATATACCATTGCGATACTGTAGACAAGAGCTGTTGGCAGATATCTCGAATTACTTCATCAATACTTGAATATCCAAAACAATCACTCCACTGTTCCAAGATCTGATTTTGATCAACTCGAAACTTATAACTGTAGCTTGAGCTAATCACTGTTGTCAGCAATGTTGATCATCGTGAATATTGTCATTTAATTCCAAATCTTTTCTTTTCTTTGTTATCACCAAAACTATAAATTTTATCCTAACAATTTCCCCCTTTTTGGTGATGACAAAAACTTAGCAGCCGATAGGAAAAACATCCATGCCAATTCCAGCCGTAATATTAGCTCAACATCCGTACCTCACCAGCTCCTGAGCTACAACTAAGTCCAAGCAACACAGATCTGTCACCTGCTAAACCAACACAAGCTACTGCTCAAAAGCCGAAACACAAAACAACAGCAGCTGGGAGCTACAACAACGGAAAGCTCTAACAAAGCTTAAAGGTATAATTCTCACTTACCCCAACGAAACTACTGGCACGGCAGGGAACGCTCATGCTAGAAAACTACACAAGGGAGATGTCTTAGCGATCCTGCGATCCTCTTCCAGCTCCTCCAAAGCCTTCTAAAGAGGTATTGAACGAAGCTCCTTAGCGAGAGGAGTCCAATGCTACCACTCTCACTCTCGTCGAAGATATCTACCACCGGCAATTAGGACGGATAAGGTTATTGTGAACAGTAACTAGGGTGTCGTGACAAGATTTGCTATCGGGAAATATTTCTAAGTATGGGATCTCATGCCAAATCGAAGACCAAGTCTTCTAATAAATACGCTACTCAACAGCGGCAAGAAACAGGAATAGATCCACCGACAAAATCAGTCGTCACAACTAATATTCCCCAACCAGCAGGAATCTCGCATCAGCTTTTGCCTATCGCTAAACAGCGAACAACAAACAAAACGACGTCGCACCAACTTATCCAAACGATGTAGCAGAGGAACACGTCACCTCACTACCAACAGCTGATTCACAAACCAGCAGCCGCAATGCATGAGATCTCTCAATAGCTGATGTCTATCATAACCAACAGTGGTACAAAGCAGTCCACTCAAAACGCTGTCGTTCCAACTTATCAAAACGACGTAGTTTCGCTATCCGCTAAGAAACACGCTAACAAAACCAACAGCTGGTTCCTGCTCACAAAACATCATCACTTCAGTCCCTTAGCGCTCTCTGCTGATCATCGCAACTAACATAACAACAGCTGATCACTCGCAACAGTTGGTCTCTCGCAATAGCTGGATACGCGCTAATACACCAACGACTGAAATCCACGTCAACATTGCTGCTGCTTATCAAAACGCAACGACTGAAATATCAACTGCTGAAATCAAACGAAGCACTACTGCTCCAATTGATTCCTACTGTTACTGCCGGAACGAACATCTAAATCAAATGTCACCAACGACTGACTCAACAGCTGGCACTCAAACAAACGTCTCCCACGCAACGTCTGATATCTTTCCAACTGCTGATTCCAACACTTAGGCAAATTCGATGGCTACACCAAGCACTTCGACCAACAGCTGGTCCAAACCCGACCAACGCCTGATTGCGAAAACACAGGTCTCACATCTCTCCCCCACTAAAACACGATTTCGTCCTCGAAATCAACAAGTCCAGGAACAACTCAATTGAACCCAAGAGTTCAAGATAACTGAGCAAACAACAAACAACAACTAGGGAAAAGAACAACCAAAAACTAAAAACTAATGGAAAATCTGAGACAACATCTATTCAAACAGATGCGGCCACTCACGCTGCATCTTTTCTTCCAACTCCCAGGTAGCTTCTTCCCTACCATGTTTGCTCCATACCATTACCAAAGGAATGGTTTTATTCCTCAACTGTTTCTCTTTTCTATCTAGGATCTGCAAGGGATACTCAACGTAACTCAACGTCTGATCTAGTTCAACCTCGTCAGTTCTCAGCACATGAGACGGATCTGGCTCGTACTTCCTCAACATGGAAACATGAAAGACATCATGTAGAGAAGATAATTCTGGTGGCAACAACAGCTGATACGCCAAAGGGCCAATGCTCTCCAACTGTTTCTCTTTTCTATCTAGGATCTGCAAGGGATACTCAACGTAACTCAACGTCTGATCTAGTTCAACCTCGTCAGTTCTCAGCACATGAGACGGATCTGGCTCGTACTTCCTCAACATGGAAACATGAAAGACATCATGTAGAGAAGATAATTCTGGTGGCAACAACAGCTGATACGCCAAAGGGCCAATGCTCTCAACAATTTCATACGGTCCAACATAACGAGGGGCTAACTTTTCCTTGTGTCCAAAGCGCAAAACGCTTCTGAATGGAGAAACTTTAAGGAACACCTGATCACCAACCGGGAACTCTAGAGGTCGGCGCCTCTTATTTGCATAACTGGCTTGGCGATCCTGGGAAGCTTTCATCCGTTGTCGAATCAGATCCACGTGATCTTTCATCTGCTGCACAAAATCGGGGGAAAACAGCTGCTTCTTCCCCACTTCTTCCCAACATACAGGCGATCTGCACTTCTGCCATACAAAGCCTCAAACGGCACCATACCAATCGTCACTTGGTAGCTGTTATTGTAGGAAAACTCGACCAAATACAACGCGTCTTGCCAGCTACAACCAAAATCCATCACAACAGCTCTTAACATATCCTCCAAAGTCTGGATAGTTCTCTCAGATTGGCCATCTATTTGGGGGTGATACGCTGTACTCATAGCCAATCTGGTACCAAAGCTGCTTGCAAACTTTTCCAAAACCTGGAAGTAAACCTTGGATCTCGGTCTGAAACGATCAAAACAGACACACCATGCAATCTGACCACAAAATCCACGTACAGTTTCGCCATTTTCCTCAAAGAAAACGTCATTCCATAGGGAATAAAGTGTGCAGACTTTGACCATCTGTCGATGACAATCCAAATCGCATCGCAACCTCTGCTGGAACGAGGCAAATGCGTCACAAAATCCATCGCTATGTGCTCCCAATTCCATTGGGTCACTTCCAAACTCTGCAACAGACCACCAGGTCTCATCCTTTCTGCCTTAACCATCTGACAGTTCAAGCAACGAGCAACAAAACCAGCAACAGTGTGCAGACTTTGACCATCTGTCGATGACAATCCAAATCGCATCGCAACCTCTGCTGGAACGAGGCAAATGCGTCACAAAATCCATCGCTATGTGCTCCCAATTCCATTGGGTCACTTCCAAACTCTGCAACAGACCACCAGGTCTCATCCTTTCTGCCTTAACCATCTGACAGTTCAAGCAACGAGCAACAAAACCAGCAACGTTGTTCTTCAAACCAGCCCACCAGAAGTGTGGTTTCAACGCATGGTACATCTTTGTGCACCAGGATGAACACTGTGTCTACTGAAGTGCGTTTCTCTAAGAATCTCCTCCCGAAGATCTATCAAGTTGGGCACAACCAACCTACCACGGAAACTCAAACAACTATCGGACGAAACAGAATAGTCCTCAATCTGTCCAGCCCTGACCTTCAACTTCAACTCATGGATGGAAGGATCTGTCCTTTGGGCGGCTCTAATGCTCGAAATGATCTGTGGCTCAACTTTGAAAGAAGAAACCACAACATAGTCCTCAGCCGGGTAAAACCTCCAACCAGTAGTGCTAAGATTCTCACAGTCCTTAGAAATATACAGCGACGCAAGCATATCTCTCTGAGCCTTTCAGCTCAATGCATCAGCAGCTACGTTAACTTTCCCAGGCTGGTACTTGATCTCACAATCAAAATCCTTCAGCACCTCCATCCATCTACGCTGTCTCATATTCAAGTCAGGCTGCGAAAACAAATACTGCAAACTCTTGTGGTCCGAGTACACCACAAACTGCTCGCCATACAGATAGTGGCGCCAAATCTTCAACGCAAAGACCACATCCGCTAGATCCAAATCATGAACTGGGTATCGAGTCTCGTGCGGTTTCAACTGCCGAGAGGCATACGCAATGACTTGACCATGCTGCATCAACACACAGCCCAATCCATTAAGCGAAGCATCGGAACAAACGACGAAGCCACCTGAACCAGATTGCAAAGCCAACACAGGCGCAGTAGTCAACTTCTCCTTGAGAAATTGAAAAGCATTCTCTCATTGCTCATTCCAAACGAACCGCTTGTATTTCTGAGTCAACTGAGTCATCGGCCTAGCTATACTAGAGAAACGCTCTATAAAACGATGGTAATATCCAGCCAAACCCAAGAAACTACGAACCTCAGACACATTCCTAGGTCGCTCCCAGTTCAATACAGCATCAACCTTACTGGGATCCACAGAAATGCCATCCGCCGAAATCACATGACCCAAAAACACTATGCGATCCAACCGGAACTCGCACTTAGATAATTTGGCATACAGCTGCGAGTCTCTCAACGTCTGAAGAACAACTATCAAATGCTCCTTGTGCTCCAAAGGAATCTTCGAATACACCAAGATGTCGTCGATGAACACGATCACAAACTACTCTATAAACTCACGGAAGACTCGGTTCATCAAATCCATGAATACTGCAGGAGCATTAGTCAATCCGAAAGGCATTACTAGAAACTCGAAAAGCACGTACCTAGTACGAAAAGCAGTCTTTGCAACATCTTGATCTCTAACTCTCAGCTGATGGTACCCTGAACGCAGATCGATCTTCGAATATACAGCAGAACCTTGCAACTGGTCAAACAAGTCGTCAAACCTCGGCAACGGGTACTTATTCTTAACAGTAACTTTGTTCAGCTGAGGAAAGTCAATGCACATTCTCATTGTGTCATCCTTCTTCTTGACAAACAAGATAGGCGCTCCCCAAGGCGACATGCTAGGTTTGATAAAACCTTTCTCCAGCAAATCATCCAGTTGCACCTTGAGCTCTCTCAACTCGGCAGGCGCTAAACGATATGGTGCACGTGAAATCGGAGCTGTGCCAGGCACCAACTCAATGCTAAAGTCAATCTCCCTCCTCAGAGGAAAACCAGGATTCTCCTCCGGAAACACATCAGGAAAATGATGCACCACTGGAACATCGCCGAGCTGCACATGCGAAGAAGAAGATGCATCCAACGCGTAAATCATAAAATCAGCGTTCTCCGTCGACAACAATCTGAACATCTCCATTGCAGAGACTAGCGGAATCTTCAACTGTGAATCAGCACCGTAGAAATTCCATTTCTCACTGGACTGAGGCCTAAAACGCACGATCCCATGGAAACAATCCACGGAGGCCCTATAGTTGGACAACACGTCCATTCCCACTATACAGTCGAAATCCCACAACAACAGACGAATCAAATTCGCCATCAACACATGCTCACCAAACCTCAGAACGCCATTCAGCAAAACCTCTTGGGAGTACAAGCTCGCACCGCCAGGAGTAGAAACGGACACAACATCGCGCAAAGAAATGGTATGCAGACCATGCTTGACCACAAATGCATCAGAAATAAACGAATACGATGCGCCAGTGTCAAACAACACTCGTGCAGGAAAATCAAAGCCAGAACAGTTACCTGCAATCACTCCGCTTGGCGCACCCTCCGCTTGCTCCCTCGTAATGGCATTCGCCTGAGCATGTTGGGATCCAGAGAAATGCTGCTGAGACGACTGTCCGAAACGCGACGGACCAGGCAACTGGAACGGCCTAAACTGTGTCTCTCCAACCCTAGGCTGCGGAAACTGAGGGGAACGACCCCTAGACGATCCTCCTCGACCCTGAGGTGGGGCTGCGGCTTGCTGCGATCCAGCTGACGGACACACCCTCGCGAAATGCCCATACTGATCACAGATATTACAAGAGCCCTGCACACCAACGCACTGAGTCGACGGATGCTTGCCTCCACGGAAGCCACAAAACTCTGCTCTAGAACCACTGCTACTAGAGCTACCAGAACCAGAAGAACCTGAACCAGACTTCTTCTTAAACTGATGGCCACGAGGTCGAAACCTCTGACGGCCAGACTGTTGAGCCAACAGCTGCTGCTGCTGCTGCGGGGGTTGATGAGAAGACTGGGAAGACTGCGCTCCCTGAACAGCGGGACGACCACCCTGAGCACCCTGAGGCCTAGCACGCGACCTCCGGTTCCGCATACCTTCCTCGATGTCGATTGCACTATCCACAGCCTCTGCATAGCTCTTTGGTTTGCTCGACAAAACCAAATTATACAACTCTTCGTTCAAACCCTCAATAAACTTAGTCCTCTTGGCCCTCTCCCGGCCAGCTACATGCGGCACATACGCCAAAAGATAAGAAAACAACCAAGCATACTCTCGCACAGACATCGTATCTTGCTCCAAACGACGAACTCTCGCTCACGAGCGTTCTCATACGACTCCGGGACGTACTCCTGCCGAAAGGCAACACAGAAGCTATCCCAAGTAATCTCCACACCGGTCTCCTCTAGCGTCCTCGAAGCGCTACGCCACCAACGCTCCGCATTCTTCCTCAACTGAAAGGTCGCCAAACTCAATCGAAGCACATTATCGTACTAAACACGATCAAACAAACCAGTGATGTGCCGTAGCTACGAATCCGCATCTTCGCTAGACTCGTCACCGTTGAAAATCTGCGGACTCATCCGTTGGAACCTAGCCATCACAATCTCCATGCTTTCCACACGGGTTGTCAAGTCATCAATTCCTCCTCCACTCGCCTATCGCGACCACGGGAAGGGAAACTATGCTGATCCTCATTCTGATCTCCAGACTCGTCCTGAAACTGCCATCTACCTCTACCCCTACGTCTAGGCGGCATCTCTATGAAGGCACTAAACAGGATAAGAAAACACAGAACAGAAACAGCATAGAAATCACATATCACACAAACAATATGCAGCACATAAGTCACATAGTCAAGCACAAGTAACACACGACACTGTGCCTAGACTCAAGTGTGATCAAAGAAATCGAGCTTTTCCCAGCTTAAGCTCTGATACCAAAAATGTCAGGCCTCGTGCTCACATCAAAGTAAACCACGCAAACACAAGCGGAAGCAACTAAAAAGTGGTTAAAATTTTTTCTTTTGGCCTGACTGAAAGATAAAATAATTTAAAATACACAATACTCAAAATAATCCCAGTTTATATGAAACGACCCAAAGTACTAGAATATTTTTTTTTTTCAAACTCAAAACATGATGTCACATTGCGATAAAATAATAAATAACTCAACAACGATTTTTCAAAATTTAACGTCGCAAAGAGTTTATTTCAAAAACAATAAAACATTCCTCAAAATTTCCAATAGAATTCTCATTAAAGTCTTTTGCGGAAGCTATAGGTCTCGGGAGTGCGCTGCCTAGGTCCTGGGCTCCTCAAGCGTCGTCGCCTCAAACCTCAACATCACTCTCACCTGCACACAATCCGATCTAGTGAGCCTAATGGCTCAGCAAGCTCAAACCTTTATAACAAGTACTAAATATACATCCACATGCATCGAAAATAGCGATACTAAAATAATTTTTAAACTTCAACATCGGAACTTTAAAAGAAATTTAAACTTTAAACTTTAACTTCATACCTCATCGTCAAAATGCTTTAAATAAGCTTTAACCTCAAATCCTCAAAATAACATAATGGCATGTAAATAATGTAAATTCTCAAAAATAACATTTTAGCTGAAGTTTGCTCATTGATGCGACCCCTTTGTTCGCTTGATCAAGCTATAAACCATAGTACTAGGCTGGAATAGCTCTACGGACCTCATGCGCCGTAGTCACTATCCCCCTCTAATATGGCTTACGGACCTCATGCGCCGTAATCACCATATTCCTCTACGTCTTGGTCACAACAACTCACATTCCTCAAAGCAATTTTTCTTCTTTTCATTTAAAACATCAATCATCAAATATCATGCCATAAATCATCATAACACTCATCATTTCATTTTAAAAAGCTTGCTGCCCGTAAACATGCCTGCGATGCATTTGAAAATAAATAAGGTTTTAGCCAAGATCGATCGGGATCGTCCTAAGCTTCTTGACGGGATACTCGGACACCCGAAGGTCTCGACGAGTCACCGGACAAGCCCAAAACTCACCACAACCAACCCAAGCCTAAGAAATATAATTTTACACATCTTAAACACGTTTACAGGCCATAAAAATTCTGTTCGGATGCCTTCGGGGTGCTGTCATGACCTCTAAATTTTCAGCGTTACAAGCTGCATCTTGTTGGATTCTATACGTACCCGTACGCCTTCTAACTTAAATACCCTCAACTCCCAACCCATGAACTCAACTTAGAATCTATCATTAAATGGTTTAGGATCTCTAAAAGAGGAAACAAGGTACTAGGAAATCGCATCAAGGCGCACAACATAACCCTACTTCATCCTAGCCTCACCTCCTCTCATCCAATGGGATTGTACGCACATTGCCCCTCCCTCACGACTCCACCTCCTCTCCAACCCAACCATCTCACGATCAGACCCCTTAGGGACCCTCTAAGACAAATCCCAAGCCCTGGACCAGACCTCCTAGTGACTTAAGCCCATACTACTCGACAAAAGTCCCCCGCTCACAACCCTTCGGCTATGGCGCTCCGTGTGGCTTCCCACGACTACAACAACGACCAGCCTTGTCCGACCGTTTGGGCAGTCCTGATACCGACCTCACCCACTCCTATAGACCCCTCCGAGGACTCTACCACGTCCCTGTTCAGACCAGCAAGCCAGACCTCTTCGTAATTCCACCCAAAAGAACCAAAGCCCCATACCCGGCAGCAACATGCAACCGAGCCTCCACACCACTCAACCCGGCGACCAGCCCTTATCCCAACATGATAAACCTTCCCAAACCAACCTAAAATCAGAATGAACAATTCCTAAAGGCAGAATCATCCCCTTGTACGTCCAGCAACATATAAGAATCAAATTTGGTCAAGAAACACCAAGATATGACATATAGCACCATAGAATCGAGCCATGCCTTAAAGAAAAAGAAATTTAACCAATTTCCATGCATATATACATCAAATCATGCATATCATAATCTGATTGTGGCAGAAAAGAAGATTTAAAACTTGCCTTTGATGTAGAAAATTTGCGAATACACGTTACCGGATCGTCGGGGAGGAAAAACGGGGGAAACGATCTACCACCAAGCCTCTAGCTTCCCTCACGGTTTTGGTTGGGTTTTTGGATCAATAAATTAGGCTGATATGGGGTGTGGGAGTGATGGAGGCGTGTGAGTGACCCCTCCAAGGGTTTGTGGGAGTTAATTAGGCTTTAGTGCAAATTAAGCCCACTAACCTTGAATTTAATTACCCAAATTTCCAAGCCCATCAAGACTTATTACGCACACTAATTTCATTCATATTATGTCTAAAAAATGAGTAAAATTAAATTTGGTACAAAAAGTAATTTAACGCTTACCGCTCTTTTGTTCGAAAAAATCGCTTTTGTGGAAATAGCGCTCAAAAATAAATTTTTTTTTGTCCAACCGAAAGGTAAATTTTAACTTTATCATTAAACAAATATTTTGTCTCCCAAAAACTTTAAAATAAATAATAGAATATTTTAAAGTCACCTATATAGTCCCCGATCTCCCTTCCGCGACTCGGTAGTGAATATCCACCTGAAATCACAAAACTTCAAGAAACACATTTAAATCACAAAATTAAAACATCATTAATATTTTAAAACCTCTATTAGAATTTAAATAATTTATCCGACGCATGTGGTTTGCGTGATCGGATATCGGACGCTACAATTCCTCACCCCCTTAAATTGAATTTTGTCCTCGACATTAGAACTTACCAAACAACTTCGGATAACAACTCATCATGTCGACCCCTATATCCCAAGTAGCATCCTCCTCTGAGTGATTCGGCCACTTGGCTATGATCATCTTAATCATTTTATGGCGCAACTTCCTCTCCTGCCTTCCTAGGATGTGGTCGGTTTCTTCTCGCAGGACAAGGTTGGCGTACGCTCGCGTAGATCTTACCCAATATCTTAGCACAGCACATAGCTGAAAGCAGAACTCACTCACTGCTCCGCTCGGCCAACAACTCAGGGCCAGCAGCTCATGGCAAAAACTTCTACACACGGCCAGCTTCTACATGACCTCACAGTTCAGCCTAGCTCAAGGTAAGAACAAATAAGGTTCAAAAACAACACCAACAGCCTCAGTTACTTGAACGAAGCTCACGTGGCTGGAAAATCGTGACCTGCAACTCACAACGCTTCTCTGTGATTTCCTCAGTCCGGCCTCCAAACTAGTACAGAAATTTCGAGCTTGAAGAGAGGTTTCTAACCGAGTTACCCTCACTCAAAACTGACCAAAAAATCTCCAGTGATTTGGAAAATACTAGGTATGGTGAACAGTGACCACGAGGGTTTGGGAAAAAATCTGTCGGAAGCTTTCTGAGGAAGATAAGGAGATGTGTGGTCCATAATGACTAAGTGTTGGTTAGTGAGCGAGTAAATATACTAAACCTCTTCAACTCACGGCTACAGTGATAATAGATCAGCTCAGACCTCAACAATGTATTCAGCCCCGACAATGCAGCTCAACATGCGCATTCAAACCGGCTCTCACACCCCAGCTTTCGCACGTTGTTCAGCTCTCGCGTACAATCAGCTTACGAACCACGCTCAGCTCTCGTGCAAGTAGATCGCGCGCCCTCCAGCACAGGAGAAACGATCAGCTCTCACCAAAGCTGACCACCACCAACAGCTCTCGCCCAAAGCTGAAATCTCAACCAGCTCTCGTCTGATCTGAAAACCATGAACAGCTCTCGTCTAAGCTGTGCATCACCATAAGCTTACGCCCAAGCTGATTTCACCAACCAGCAAACCTCGTAATCTGATCTCTCAGCTCAAGGCATCCAGAACATCACTAAGCTGAATCTAGCTTACGATCATACGGAAAAATCTCAGAGTTGTTCGCCTCTATGCTATTGTCCAAAATATCTCGCGGCAAAAACTCGATCAAGAGCAACAAAGCAGTTCAGCTCAGAACTTTTCCACTCAGATCAGCTCGCGCCTGATCTGATCCATGCCAAACTCGATACGAAGGTTACACATAACTTACACCAGAACTGTTCTTCTCCATCATCTCCCAAATCTGACCGCAAATATAGCCTACGCCACGCACATTAGTGCAGATCACACTAGCAGATCAGATCTCATGAGTCCAGCACATGTTAAAACGCACAGTTCCACCAAACAGCTTGTGCAACCTCAGGTCAGATCGCACCCTTTCAATCAGCTCAGGGTACTCAATCCAGCTTACGACCGCCAAACAGCCCGCGATTGTCTCAGATCGTAGAACATGATCTTGGGACAGCCTGCAATCTTAGATCATCATAGAGCATTCAGCTCAGCTTACGGTCTCCAGAAACGGTGAGCGCCTCAACAGCTCAGCTCAGATCTCAAAGCTGACACCAGCATATACATACAGCTCCGGGCGTTTCCAACAACAGCTTGCACACACTAACATATCACGAGAACGAACCAGTTTACGCACCGGTCAGCTCATGCAAGACCAATAGCTCTCGTGAAACCTATTCTTGCCATCAGCTTTCGCCTAAGCCAATCAGCCCCAACAACATAGCACAACGTCCTAACCTTACTACTCACCCTAGAAGGTTGCGAAACTCTCAAAGCTAAAACCAACTTACGCTGTGCAACTCAACTGGTAACAGCTCAGAGTTGCTACACCACCAGCTCGCACCAAGCCAGATCAGATCGCACTAGCATCACTGTCTATACTCCACACTACTCAGCTTTGAGGAATTTGGATCAGCTCGCACCCTACCTATCAGCTTAAAATGCCTTATTCAGCTTACGACACCCAAAGCTATCACTAAGCTCTCAGGTCACAGTGCAAATACCTGGAACATCTCTCGATCCCAGATCAGCTTACGCCGGATGCTCCCTGCTAAATGATGCTCCTAAGTTGCTAACAGCTCACGGACTAAGCACAATCCTTATCTATTAGCTTGCGCCCAAGTTGGTCTACATCAAACAGCTCATGCTACAAGACGTCGAGCCAGCTCGCATAACCACACCAGCTTACCTCTAAGCTGAATCTCACCAGCTTACCTCTAAGCTGAACCTCTAAGCTGATACGTCCAGCGTACTGCGAACTGAGTCAAAACTCCATAAACTCCAAACTGCTTACTCACCTACGATCAACACAGGCCACTCGAACAGCTCGCGCAAGTGCTGACCTAAGCTGAAACCCGAAACAACTTACACCATCAGTTTAGGACGAAACATGAGATCATCTTGCGACGCTGCGTAACCCCCAAAGTTGTGTCCGGCCTACTTCTAGTTCCTAAACTGCTATAAGCTCAGAGCGCTGCCTATACTAGTTCACGCTACCGCAGTATCAGCTCAGCTCACGTGCCCAGCATGGCTAACTGCATCACAGGACTCACCTGTCAGCTTGCACCCAATCTGACCCAGATCACAACTATACGACAAGCTTCTAAGCTGGACATCTCATACTATACGACCAACCCACTCCAAAACGCTACAATTCTCCAGCAACCACAAATCATCTTGCACTCCTAAGATCAGCACAAGCCACTCAAACAGCTCGCACCCGTGCTGGTCTAAACTGAAACCCAAGGCAGCTTTCACTATTAGCTTAGCACAAACCATAGGATCAGCTTGAGTCCGAGCTGATCCACCTCAGCTGAGAAAGGATCAGTGGTACCCAAGAATTCTTTCGGACTTCACCTTCCGAAAGCGCTTATAAACCGCCTTCGGTTTCACCCTCCGAGCAGTCTCAGCATGCTGCTCATGTAAACATGACAGACTGGCTAACAACTTTCCACTAGCCTCAAGGGGTGGAGTTTGAGGTGGGTCTCGCCTCTCTTCCTCATCGTCTGAGTCCCTGCTCATTCGTCGTCTGGGAGGAATTTCGTACATACAGAGTCCAAGATCACACGTAACCAACATGCATCTATAGTAAAACATTTACTCAAAAAAAAATTATGACATTTTCAAAACATTCTACATCTAGCATGCATATTTTAAAACTTACAAACTTAGAAACTGGAGGCGTGACTCTTGAGATTATCGGAACTGACAGCAGGCACAACCCTTCAGGACCTTGCTCTGATACCAATTGAAATGACCCAAAGTACTAGAATATTTTTTTTTCAAACTCAAACCATGATGTCACATTGCGATAAAATAATAATTAACTCAACAACGATTTTTCAAAATTTAACGTCGCAAAGAGTTTATTTCAAAAACAATAAAACATTCCTCAAAATTTCCAATAAAATTCTCATAAAAGTCTTTTGCGGAACCTATAGGTCTCGGGAGTGCGCTGCCTAGGTCCTGGGCTCCTCAAACGTCGTCGCCTCAAACCTCAACATCACTCTCACCTGCACACAATCAGATCTAGTGAGCCTAATGGCTCAGCAAGCTCAAACCTTTATAACAAGTACTAAATATACATCCACATGCATCGAAAATAGAGATACTAAAATACTTTTTATACTTCAACATCGGAACTTTAAAAGAAATTTAAACTTTAAACTTTAACTTCATACCTCATCGTCAAAATGCTTTAAATAAGCTTTAACCTCAAATCCTCAAAATAACATCATGGCATGTAAATAATGTAAATTCTCAAAAATAACATTTTAGGTGAAGTTTGCTCATTGATGCGACCCCTTTGTTCGCTTGATCAAGCTATAAACCGTAGTACTAGGCTGGAATAGCTCTACGGACCTCATGCGCCGTAGTCACTATCCCCCTCTAATCTGGCTCTACGGACCTCATGCGCCGTAGTCACCATATTCCTCTACGTCTTGGTCACAACAACTCATATTCCTCAAAGCAATTTTTCTTCTTTTCATTTAAAACATCAATCATCAAATATCATGCCATAAATCATCATAAAACTCATCATTTCATTTTAAAAAGCTTGCTGCCCGTAAACATGCCTGCGATGCATTTGAAAATAAATAAGGTTTTAGCCAAGATCGATCGGGATCGTCCTAAGCTTCTCGACGGGATACTCGGACACCCGAAGGTCTCGACGAGTCACCGGACAAGCCCAAAACTCACCACAACCAACCCGAGCCTAGGAAATATAATTTTACACATCTTAAACACGTTTACAGGCCATAAAAATTCTGTTCGGATGCCTTCGGGGTGCTGTCATGACCTCTAAATTTTCAGCGTTACAAGCTGCCTCTTGTTGTTCTATACGTACCCGTACGCATTCTAACTTAAATACCCTCAACTCCCAACACATGAACTCAACTTAGAATCTATCCTTAAATGGTTTAGGATCTCTAAAAGAGGAAACAAGGTACTAGGAAATCGCAGCAAGGCGCACAACATAACCCTACTTCATCCTAGACTCACCTCCTCTCATCCAATGGGATTGTACGCACATTGCCCCTCCCTCACGACTCCACCTCCCCTCCAACCCAACCAGCTCACGATCAGACCCCTTAGGGACCCTCTAAGACACATCCCAAGCCCTGGACCAGCCCTCCTAGTGACTTAAGCCCATACTACTCGACACAAGTCCCCCGCTCACAACCCTTCGGCTATGGCGCTCCGCATGGCTTCCCACGACTACAACAACGACCAGCCTTGTCCGACCGTTTGGGCAGTCCTGATACCGACCTCACCCACTCCTATAGACCCCTCCGAGGACTCTACCACGTCCCTGTTCATACCAGCAAGCCAGACCTCTTCGTAACAGCACCCAAAAGAACCAAAGCCCCATACCCGGCAGCAACATGCAACCGAGCCTCCACACCACTCAACCCGGAGACCAGCCCTTATTCCCAACATGATAAACCTTCCAAAACCAACCTAAAATCAGTATGAACAATTCCTAAAGGCAGAAGCATCCCCTTGTACGTCCAGAAACATATAAGAATCAAATTTGGTCAAGAAACACCAAGATATGACATATAGCACCATAGAATCGAGCCATGCCTTAAAGAAAAAGAAATTTAACCAATTTCCATGCATATATACATCAAATCATGCATATTATAATCTGATTATGGAAGAAAAGAAGATTTAAAACTTGCCTTTTTGATGTAGAAAATTTGCGAATACACGTTACCGGATCGTCCGGGAGGAAAAACGGGGGAAACGATCTACCACCAAGCCTCTAGCTTCCCTCACGGTTTTGGTTGGGTTTTTGGAGCAATAAATTAGGCTGATATGGGGTGTGGGAGTGATGGAGGTGTGTGAGTGACCCCTCCAAGGGTTTGTGGGAGTTAATTAGGCTTTAGTGCAAATTAAGCCCACTAACCTTGAATTTAATTACCCAAATTTCCAAGCCCATCAAGACTTATTACGCACACTAATTTCATTCATATTATGTCTAGAAAATGAGTAAAATTAAATTTGGTACAAAAAGTAATTTAACGCTTACCCGCTCTTTTGTCCGAAAAAATCGCTTTTGTGGAAATAGCGCTCAAAAATATTTTTTTTTTGTCCAACCGAAAGGTAAATTTTAACTTTATCATTAAACAAATATTTTTTCTCCCAAAAACTTTAAAATAAATAATAGAATATTTTAAAGTCACCTATATAGTCCCCGATCTCCCTTCCGCGACTCGGTAGCGAATATCCACCTGAAATCACAAAACTTCAAGAAACACATTTAAATCACAAAATTAAAACATCATTAATATTTTAAAACCTCTATTAGAATTTAAATCATTTATTTGACGCATGTGGTTTGCGTGATCGGATATCGGACGCTACATTATAAATCCACAACAGCACAAACATTCAAGTACAACAAATGCCAACGGCTGAATACAACACAAGTACAGATAGACTGCCAACTTTATAGATCTAAGCATCACCAGGGACATCCCACCCGCGTTGATACCAGTGCATATAGATAATATACATAACTGGGACACTCTAACTACCACATGGAGCATCTCCAGCTGGGTCAAAGCCACGGCCAGCGAAATAACCTGGAAAACCTGAACCACAAACATGCAAACAACACAACAGCCCCAGGGGGACCTAGGGGTCAAACCCCAGTACCGAGAGCAACTATAAAACAGTAATGAACAGCAAAAGATATAATGCTAATGCTATGCATGAGAGACAACGCAACAGCCGAAGGCTACAACCAAGGAAGGGAGCCAAGTAATTCAACAGCTGACAACAAATTCTACGAAGAATGGTGGCCACTGGTGTGTGTACAAGAATACGGGAATTACCCGCTCATCTTTACACCACACCTGAATACCAGATGCATCAACAACTCAACCTGCTGTTGCCCAACCCATGAACTGTGGTAGTTAACCACTCGGCGCATGAGGGCTAACAGACCAGTAGGGAGATGAGAGTGCGGTATTGCCGCTCGCCCTCGCATCCTGGTAAGAAATAGAACAGCAACAGCAAAGCACGGCTACAACAGCTGAAATGAAAATGATAGTGCGTATGCAATGCAACAGCTGAACAACATATAAACAACAAGCAATACACACACAGCAAACAACATAACATCCATGCCAATTCCAGCCGTAATATAAGCTCAACATCCATACCTCACCAGCTCCTGAGCTACAACGAAGTCCAAGGAACACAGATCTGTCAACTGCTAAACCAACACAAGCTACTGCTCAAAAGCCGAAACACAAAACAACAGCAGCTGGGAGCTACAACTCCACCAGCGCTTATCTACCTTCCTAATTCAACGGAAAGATCTAACAAACCTTAAAGGTAGAATTCTCACTTACCCCAAAAAAAGTACTGGCACGGCAGGGAACGCTTATGCTAGCAAACTACACAAGGGAGATGTCTTAGCGATCCTGCGATCCTCTTCCAGCTCCTCCAAAGCCTTCTAAAGAGGTATAGAACGAAGCTCCTTAGCGAGAGGAGTCCAACGCTACCACTCTCACTCTCGTTGGAGCTGTCTACCACCGGCAATTAGGATGGATAAGGTTACTGTGAACAGTAACTAGGGCGTCGCGACAAGATTTGCTATCGGGAAGTATTTCTAAGTATGGGATCTCATGCCAAATAGAAGACCAAGTTTTCAAATAAATACGCTACTCAACAGCTGCAAGAAACAGGAATAGATCCACCGACAAAATCAGTCGTCACAACTAATATTCCCCAAGCAGCAGTAATCTCGAATCAGCTTTTGCCTATCGATAAACAGCGAACAAATAAAACAAACGACGTCGCACCAACTTATCCAAACAATGTCGCAGAGGAACACGTCACCTCACTACCAACAGCTGATTCACAAACCAGCAGCGGCAACGCATGAGATCTCTCAACAGCCGATGTCTATCATAACCAACAGCTGTTACAAAGCATTCCACTCAAAACGCTGTCATTCCAACTTATCAAAACGACGTAGTTTTGCTGCCCGCTGCGAAACACACTAACAAAACCAACAGCTGGTTCCTGCTCACAAAACGTCGTCGCTTCAGTCCCTTAGTGCTCTCTGCTGATCATCGCAACTAACATACCAACAGCTGATAACTCGCAACAGTTAGTCTCTCGCAACAGCTGGATACACGCTAATACACCAACGACTGAAATCCACGTCAGCATTGCTGCTGCTTATCAAAACGCAACGACTGAAATATCAACTTCTGAAATCTAACAAAGCACTACTGCTCCAATTGATTCCTACTGCTACTGCCGGAACGCACATCTAAATCAAATGTCACCAACGACTGACTCAACAGCTGGTACTCAAACAAACGTATCCCACGCAACGTCTGATATCTTTCCAACTGCTGATTCCAACACTTAGGCAAATTCGATGGCTACGCCAAGCACATCGACCAACAGCTGGTCCAAACCCTACCAACGCCTGTTTGTGAAAACACAGGTCTCACATGTACTCTCGTGGAGTGGTGTTGTTTAGCACACTCACGATGGAGAACACTGAGGACGCACCAGGTCACTCACGCCCCCTCAGATTGTTGTGACCTGGATAGGTGGTGGTGGGTGGTTGTAGTGCACCTTTGTTTGCCATTACGGCCGGATGGGTAACTCCCGTTACTCTAGAGGATGAGCCACGTCTATTTACCTTGGGGAACGTCCGTGTAGCTCCCGAATTCCCGATGATGTTGCCACATGTAGTTGTTGACCGTTTCATTTGGCCTCCGATCTTGGTATCTGCTATTTTATTGTTACCAGACATGCATTTCATAGAATGTTGCATATGTCATACGCACTTCTTTTGCTGTTTTACATTGACCTCCCTACTGGGGTTTGACCCCTACCTTTGGGGTTTTTTTGGTTGTGTTGGTGACCATTACCGGTTATACAGGTGGATTAGCTTTGTCAGGTGGAGCATAAGCTAGTTGGGCCCCTTATGAGTTGATCGAGTGTCCCAGTTTACTTTATATATGTACGTATTGACAATTTATTACCATGAATTGACATTGGGATTTATAGCTTTATATATATACACTATTGTTTGCTGGGAGATTGGATGTTGTTTAATCTTTGGTTGCTTGCATGTTTTGTGAGCAGGATTACCTCTGCATAACAGTTATAAAATAACTAGCATCCATATTTTGAGTATTCGAATATTTATACTCGTTATTTCTGAATCAGGTCAAAAGAAAAAATTTTAACCCGATTTTAAGCTTCTGCATTTTATCACTAATTGTGTATTTAATTATGAGCATCGGTCTGAAATTTTTGTATCAAAGCATAAATTAGGATAAGTAATATTGAGATTCTAGTTTACTCGAGTCTAGGAACGGAGACTCTTCCATTGCATGTTCTTGACTACTTGTTATATATGTTTGTGTGTGCTTACCCTGGGTGTCTCGTAGATGATCTCTAAGAGGAGAGGTGGATCATTCAAGCAGATTGCAAAGGAATCTAAGGCACAAAATCGTGAGGACGAGGTGGAGCAACCTGCTCACCAAGTTAATGATATGGAACTAGTTTTGGTTCCTTTCAGACCCCGTTCTCGGACCTCAGCAGGCTCGTGTTCATGTGATGATGCGTGAGCAGGACAATGATGTGCCCGAAAGAGTTATTGCAGGTACTTGTTATATCTTTTTGATTATCCTGCATGAGTTTTATTTGACACAGAAGCATCACTAATTTCTGTCTAATGTGTTAATCAGTGAGTGTGGGGTTGATACCATTCCTTTGTGTGATGTTGTGTCTGTGTCTACTCATGCCGATGTGAGGTTGTTTTCCAGAGAAATAGTCCTGAACTGAGTAATCAAGTTCGATGAGAACCTGTTGATGGAAAATCTGATTATGATGAAAATGAGAGATTTTTATTGTATATTTGCCATGGATTCCCTAGCGAGTTATAAGGCTACAGTGGATAGTTTCCATGGCGTGGTCAGGTTTAGACCTCAAATTGGTGAAAAGTGTGATTTCTATGGTTTTTATTCGGGATCTAAGATCCCACTTGGCAGGCCTCGTGCACAACACAGAGTTAAACCACGCAAAACAATAGCGAAAGCAATAAAATAGTGGCAAATTTTTCGCTTTGGCCTGACGATTAAAACATATAATTTAAAATACAACAATACTTAAAGTATCCCAATTTAACAACACAATTCAGTACAACAGTACAACATTTAAACAAATACAAGTACTACAACATACAACTGAATCCCACAAGCACAGGGCATTCCCCGACTGACAGTACTAGTACATATATGCTATACGCTAACTGGGACATTCTAACCACCTCCTGGGGCACCTCCAGCTGTGTCAAATCCACGACCAGCAGAGAAACCTGGGAAACCTGAAACAACATACAGGCAACAAACACAAGCCCTAGAGGGACATCGGGGTCAAACCCCAGTACAAAGAGCAACTGAAAAACAGCCATAGATAGCAACAGATAAAATGCAGATGCTATGCATGAGGAACAGGGCAACAACAGAAGGCTACAACCTCTAGCTGACAACAGATTATGCAAAGATAGTGGCCAAAATGTGTGTACAAGCATATGGGAATTACCCACTCATCTCTGCACCACACCCAATACCAGATGCTTCGCAACTGCTCAACCTGCCATTGCCAACTCATGAACTGTGGTAGTTAACCACTCGGCCCATAGTGGCTAACTAAACCCAGCAGGGAGATGAGAGTGCGGTATTGCCACTTGCCCTACCATCCTGGTATGAAACAGAACAGTATAACAACGCAAGGCTACTAGATCTGAACTGGATATGACAGATGTATATGCAATGCAACAGCTTGCCATATAAATCACGATACATATGCAAGTAATAACAATACATAATAGACACAGTATAACATAACATCCATGCCAAATCCACGCTGTAAGACAAGCTCACATCCGTACCTCAAATCTTTTGTGCAACAATTACTACAAACAGGGTGCAAGCAACGCAGATCCACCACCTGCTAAGCTAACACAAGCAACTACTCAAGGACTGAAGCACAGAAAAGCAACAGCTGGGAGCTACGAACTCAACCAGTGCTATCCTACTCAATCTAACTCAGCAGAGAGTTCTAAACAACACAAAACAGGGCCTGAACACTTACCCCAATAATCTAGGACGGAACCCGACGCTTATGCTAACAGACTACACAAGGGAGATGTCTTCGCACACCTCACCAGCTTCAAGCAAACGTCCGAAAACAGTATCCAAACAAAGCGTCTCAGCAAGAGGAGTCCAACGCTACCACTCTTACTTCAATCAGAGCTGTCTACCGTCGGCAATCGAAGATGATAAGGTTCGATGAACAGTAGCTAGGGTATCACGACATATTTTGCTATCGGGAAATATTTCTAAGTGTCGGGAACAATAATAGAGAATAAGGCCAATCTCCCTATTAAATCTCACTGCTGACAGAACTGGGAACAGATCCACCGACAACTTAATCTATCACAGCCGTTATACCCGCTCGCAAATAGATCTTGCAACAGATCTCTCTCAAAGCTAAAAAACAGATCTCTACTAACTCAAACGACGTCGCAGATAACTACTGTCGCAACTGGACACGTCACCCGCTACTCACTGCTACACAACTAACCAACATCTGTTGACAACACAACAACTGATCTCTCACACAGATGAAGCTAACACAACTCACATCTGAGTCTTCTTCGCTAACCAAAATGCTGTCGTTCCAACTAATCCAAACGACGACGTACCAACTAATCCAAATGACGACGTATAAGCACCCGCTACTGAAAACACGCTAGCACACTCTCTGCTGCTAAGCGACAACAGATCTCGCTACGACTGCTGAAAACAACCACTCAGCGACAATTGCTGAAGTCACCACTGCTAAACGCTAACATTCAGCGATGACCCACGCTAACTACTTATCGCTGAATTCAATTCCTCTTACTCTACAGAATTGTTCCAAGGACTAAAACAAAAACCCGATAGCTTCTCCAAGTCTAACAACTCAAAGCTGATCTCAATAAAACCCAATTAATTAACTCAATTAATCTCATCAGCTTTCGGGTCTCACATCTCTCCCCCACTAAAACAGGATTTCATCCTCGAAATCAAACAGCTCAAGATCAAGAGTTCAAGATAATTGGGGAAAAGAACTTAAGCAAACATCTACCAGGAAATAACAAGGAAACAACTACTGGAATCTGAGGCAACGCTCACTCAAACAGATGCGGCCACTCACGCTGTATCTTCTCTTCCAGTTCCCAGGTAGCTTACTCTCTACCATGCTTGCTCCACTGAACTATCACTAAGGAATGGTCTTGTTCCTCAGCTGCTTCTCCTTCCTATCCAGAATCTGCAAGGGATATTCAACGTAGCTCAAAGTCTGATCAAGCTCTACCTCGTCTGTCCTCAACACATGAGATGGATCTGGCTCATACTTCGTCAACATTGAAACCTAAAACACATCATGTAAGGAAGACAAATATGGTGGCAACAACACCCGATATGCCAAAGGGCCAATCCTCTCAATAATCTCATACGGTCCAACATAACGAGGAGCTAACTTACCCTTGAGACAAAATCGCAAAACACTATGAAAAGGAGAAACATTCAGGAAAACACGATCACCAACCTGAAACTCTAAAGGCCTATGCCTGCATAACTGGCTTGGCGATCTTGTGCAGCTTTCATACGCTGGCGAATAAGATCTACATGATCTCTCATCTGCTGCATAAATTCTGGAGAAGGAAACTGCTTCTCACCCACTTCTTCCCAACATACATGAGACCTGCACTTCTTGCCATACAGTGCTTCAAACAGTGCCATGCCAATCGTCACTTGGCAGCTGTTATTGTAAGAAAACTCAACCAAAGACAGTGAATCCTGCCAGCTATCACCGAAATCCATCACTACAGCTCTTAGCATATCCTCCAAAATCTGGATAGTCCTCTCAGATTGGCCATCTGCTTGGGGGTGATACGCTGTACTCATAGACAATCTGGTACCTAAAGCTGTCTACAAACTCTTCCAAAACCTGGAAGTAAATCTCGGATCTCTATCTGAGACAATGGAAACAGGCACACCAGGAAAACGCACCACAAAATCCACGTACAGCTTCACCATTTTCTTCAAAGAAAACGTCATACCATAGGGAATGAAGTGAGCAGCCTTCGACAATCTGTCGATAACAACTCACACAACATCTCATCCTCTGCTGGAACGAGGCAGATGTGTCACGCCCCGAGAACGGGCCTGGACGTGAACACCGGCGATGTTTAATAATTATTCATTACAAAACATCAAGCATCATAGTGCAGCTCAAAACCAGTCTATTAAATAATCAAAATGATTGTCTTTACAACTGAAAATCGAGAAATTGAATAACAGAGTGCGGAAGCGAAAATTACATTAACAAAGAAAAGCAGAGTCTTCATCAGCCCCAAAACAGATCTTGTTCCTCTTCTTCAACATGTTCTTCATTCTTATCTGGGTGGAGAAGTAAGGGGTGAGTGTTTGGGGAAACACTCAGCAAGTGGGGGATACCATTCGAGCATAACAAATATTCATATACATATACTGAATAACGGATCTCATAACAGAGCATAACAGAGCTTAACAGAGCTTAACAGAGCATGTCAGAACTTAACAGAACGAGTATCAGAAAAGCACTGATAATTACTTCGTGTCTATGGTTTACTGATCAGTCCCTAATTTTTACTCCTCTAAGGGGTCGAGGCCATGTGGTTACACCAAGTAACCCAGAGTGTGGAATATTTCGTAGACCCATATTACGACATAAATATCAGTGCAAAACAGAGCTTGAAATGAAACAGAGATCTGAACAGAAAAGTGCTCGAACAGTAGGTTCAAAACTGAATTCTTACATGGATAATATATATATAATATATCAAACGAATATAATAGCAAAAACCCACTTACTTGATTACTGCTCAAAACATGAGAAATATGGTGGCAATGCTTGATTCCGTATCTGGTTGCTACTTGAAGTGGATCATGAATATAGAGATCTTCAGACGTTGCATACTTATGAAAATCACCGATATTTCATAAGTGTCTTCGATATACGAAACTCTCGGATTAAGCACAAGGTTGGTTGGCTTGTTCACAAAAAGAGAAAAAGAAATTGTGTAAGGAAAAGATTGGATTTGTAAGCCATTTGAATCCATATCGGGTCGGTGAATGGAAGATATAGTTTTGTCGCAAATGGTCGATACAATAGAATTGAAAATGTATTTCGATAAAATCTAACCTTTGGATCAAGATGAAATTTGAACAGAATATGTGAAACCTGATGAAATAACTTTTGAACGGTTAAGATCGTTTTTAGAGAAAATTTTAAGTCGTTTCTAAGTGATGGACAAGAGCTGCAGATTTCTCGTATGGAATCTGTACAGAATTATGGAAAAGGGGTTTTAAAAAAATATAGCCGTTGGATTGGAATGAAATTTGGACACCATATTCAAAACATAACGAAGTAACATCTGAAAGGTGGCGATCATAAATAGAGGCCGCTTGAAATCATTTTAGGAAGATAAACAGAAGCTGCAGTTTCCTCACATGTAATCTGTGCAGCATTTTTGAGAATTTGATTCACGGAAATTTAACCGTTGGATCAGAATAAAATTTTTACCTAGTATTCAAAACCTGGAGAAGAAGATTCTGGACGGTGGGGATCTGATTCTAGGAAAATGAACAGTGGCAATAGGTTCCGGACAGTAGGCCTTTAGATTGTTGCTGGAATGCTAAAAACTTCAAACTCTTGTTTCTGAAAGGGTGCAGCCTCTTGCACGATTTTTGAGAGGATTTGTTGATGTTTGTAGAGAGAAAATTTGAAGGGTCACCTCTTTATGGCCATTAAACACCACTTTATGGCCCTTAAACACCACTTTATGGCCATTATTATGTATTATTTGGCTACATAATGGCTACTTATGATGTGACTTTAATTGGCTTTTAATCCTCCTAAATCGACAGTTATAACTGTGAAATCTGACCTATAGGCGTGTAGCAACTGCTGGAATTCGTGAGCCAAATCTGGATTTTCGTCGCCAAAAGCTGAATTTTCGTTGGTTAAAGCTGAGTTGACCGCTGAATTGACTGCTGAGTTGCCTGCTGAGTTGCATGCCGAGTTGTCTACTGACTGAGCAGAAGCTGAGTTTGACTGCTGAGTTGCCTGCTGGGTTGACTGCACAGGAGCTGGTTGACTGTGCAGGAGCTGGGTGACTGCGCAGGAGCTGGGTGACTGCGCAGGAGCTGGTTGACTGTGCAAGAGTTGGGTGACTGTGCAGGAGCTGGTTTGACCAACCAAGAGCTGAGTTGACCGACCCAAAAGCTGAATTTTCGGACCAACAGCTGATTTTCAGCCACCAGCTGGTTTTCGACCAGCAGCTAGTTTTTGACCACCAGCTGATTTTCCAGCAGCTTGTTTTCGACCAGCAGATGATTATTTTTTTTTTATCTATTTCCTGGAGCTGAATTTTCGGGTTTTCACATCCCTCCCTCCTTAAAAGAAGTTTCATCCTCGAAACTTTGGTTATCATATTATCTCTCCGTTGATGCGGTTAACTGTGATCTCCAGCTCTTCTTTGATGGTATCGGTACGACGACGAATCACGCGAGTTTGAATGTCAAGTGTTATCTACTTCATATGAATGGTAGTTGTAGCATGGATACTGGAAGTAGAAGGAATCATCTCATGAAATAATTGATGACGAAATGACAATCGGGGATTTCTAGATTATTTCATGGAGGTGAGTTGTAAGTATTTGTTGACACGAAGAAAAAAAGATTATGATCTAGACAATGAATGAAAAATCAACCTGGTAAGGGGTTTCTTCTGGAAAACTAACTCAAACAAATCAAAGAAATCTAGCTGGTGAACTAAAAGTTTATCTGAATGACAATAAAGAGACTTGAAGTCTGAAGAAGACAGAAGAAGTCTGAACAGGGAAGTCTGAACGTGATGTCTGGTAGAAATCTGGATTTCCAAAAAGTGAAGTCTGGAGAAATATGATCGAGAGATGCGATGAGAAGATTGAAGAGAAGTCTGAAGAAGTCTGTCAGTAGTAAAGTAAAGAAGCCTTCAGAAGAAGTATGAATGTGAGAGCAAACCAGAGAACTGTAGTGCATCAAGAATCCGATTGAAGTTTATATGCAATCAGATGTCAACAGAAGGTGAAGAAAAGAAAGTTGAATCAGAGAGTTAAGGAGAAGTCTAATCAGAGTATAGCGTCCAGAGAAGAGAGGAAGGGGAGTAGTACAGTAGAAATCTGATAAACAGGAGAAGTCTGATTGGAGTGAAGATAAGAGGAATCTTGATTCATATGCGAAGAGAAGGTAAAATCAGACGTCGATGCGAAAAACAGAATTAAAACAAAAGTAATTCAGATGTTGAGCAGAAGATGTTGTCCAACGGACTTATTTGAATACGAGAAGATTTGGAGAAGTAGATTGATCGATGAATAATCTCATGAATTCAATAGGATGCAATGGAAGATCTCCGAATAAATGAAAATTTTCCAGAAGCAAAAGATTCCAAAGAAAAATCGAATGACACCAAAAATTTTAGGATGGAACTAAACTTTTCGAATGAAATCAGAAACAATCAAATGAAATGAACTTTGCGGATGAATAGGAAAGTTTGGAAGAAATTGAAATTTTCCGATCAAATTGAAATTTCATAAAGAGATATGAATGTTCGAATAAAGTTGATCTTTCCGGAAAAAAAAATAATCACTTCGGGAAGAAATTTAACTTTCTGAATAAGGATAATCTTTCTGTAAAACTTATTCCTTTGGATGAAATCAGAAATCTTGCTGCTCGAACTCCCCAGTCGGATTATGAACCTGGTTAGCTCTGATACCACTAAAATGTCACGCTCCGAGAACGGGCCTGGACGTGAACACCGGCGATGTTTAATAATTATTCATTACAAAACATCAAGCCTCATAGTGCAGCTCAAAACCAGTCTATTAAATAATCAAAATGATTGTCTTTATAACTGAAAATCGAGAAATTGAATAACAGAGTGCGGAAGCGAAAATTACATTAACAAAGAAAAGCAGAGTCTTCATCAGCCCCAAAACAGATCTTGTTCCTCTTCTTCAACATGTTCTTCATTCATATCTGGGTGGAGAAGTAAGGGGTGAGTGTTTGGGGAAACACTCAGCAAGTGGGGGATACCATTCGAGCATAACGAATATTCATATACATATACTGAATAATGGATCTCATAACAGAGCATAACAGAGCTTAACGGAGCATGACAGAACTTAACAGAACGAGTAGCAGAAAAGCACTGATAATTACTTCGTGTCTATGGTTTACTGATCAGTCCCTAATTTTTATTCCTCTAAGGGGTCGAGGCCATGTGGTTACACCAAGTAACCCAGAGTGCGGAATATTCTGTAGACCCATATTACGACATAAATATCAGTGCAAAACAGAGCTTGAAATGAAACAGAGATCTGAACAGAAAAGTGCTCGAACAGTAGGTTCAAAACTGAATTCAAACATGGATAATATATATATAATATATCAAACGAATACAATAGCAAAAACCCACTTACTTGATTACTGCTCAAAACATGAGAAATATGGTGGCAATGCTTGATTCCGTATGTGGTTGCTACTTGAAGTGGATCATGAATATAGAGATCTTCAGACTTTGCATACTTATGAAAATCACCGATATTTCATAAGCGTCTTCGGTATACGAAACTCTCGGATTAAGCACAAGGTTGGTTGGCTTGTTCACAAAAAGAGAAAAAGAAATTGTGAACGGAAAAGATTGGATTTGTAAGCCATTTGAATCCATATCGGGTCGGTGAATGGAAGATATAGTTTTATCGCAAATGGTCGATACAATAGAATTGAAAAGGTATTTCGATAAAATCTAACCTTTGGATCAAGATGAAATTTGAACAGCATATGTGAACATGATGAAATAACTTTTGAATGGTTAAGATCGTTTTTAGAGAAAATTTGAAGTCGTTTCTAAGTGATGGACAAGAGCTGCAGATTTCTCGTATGGAATCTGTACAGAATTATGGAAAAGGGGTTTAAAAAAAATATAGCCGTTGGACTGGAATGAAATTTGGACACCATATTCAAAACATAACGAAGTAACATCTGAAAGGTGGCAATCATAAATAGAGGCTGTTTGAAATCAGTTTAGGAAGATAAACAGAAGCTGCAGTTTCCTCACATGTAATCTGTGCAGCATTCTTGAGAATTTGATTCACGGAAATTTAACCGTTGGATCAGAATAAAACTTTTACCTAGTATTAAAACCTGGAGAAGACGATTCTGGATGGTGAAGATCGGATTCTAAGAAATGGAACAGTGGCAATAGGTTCCGGACTGTAGGCCTTTAGATTGTTGCTGGAATGCTAAAAACTTCAAACTCTTGTTTCTGAAAGGGTGCAGCCTCTTGCATGATTTTTGAGAGGATTTGTTGATGTTTGTAGAGAGAATTATTCATCCTTGAAGTACATTATATATAGGAGAGGTTGGAGAATTTGAAGGGTCACCTCTTTATGGCCATTAAACACCACTTTATGGCCCTTAAACACCACTTTATGGCCATTATTATGTATTATTTGGCTACATAATGGCTACTTATGATGTGACTTTAATTGGCTTTTAATCCTCCTAAATCGACAGTTATAACTGTGAAATCTGACCTATAGGCGTGTAGCAACTGCTGGAATTCGTGAGCCAAATCTGGATTTTTTCATCGCCAAAAGCTGAATTTTTGTTGGTTAAAGCTGAGTTGACCGCTGAGTTGACTGCTGAGTTGCCTGCTGAGTTGCCTGCCGAGTTGTCTGCTGACTGAGCAGAAGCTGAGTTTGACTGCTGGGTTGACTGCACAGGAGCTGGGTGACTGCGCAGGAGCTGGTTGACTGTGCAGGAGCTGGGTGACTGTGCAGGAGCTGGTTTGACCAACCAAGAGCTGAGTTGACCGACCGAAAAGCTGATTTTTCGGACCAACAGCTGATTTTCAGCCACCACCTGGTTTTCGACCAGAAGCTAGTTTTTGGCCACCAGCTTATTTTCCAGCAGCTTGTTTTTGACCAGCAGCTGATTTTTATTTTTTTTGCTCTATTTCCTGGAGCTGAATTTTCGGGTTTTCCCAAGATGCGTCACAAAATCCATCGCTATGTAATCCCAATTCCACTGGGGCACTTCCAGACTCTGCAATAGACCACCCGGTCTCATCCTTTCAGCCTTGACTTGCTGACAATTCAGACATCTAGCCACAAAATAAGCAACGTCTCTCTTCAAACCAGCCCACCAGAAGTGAGACTTTAAGGCATAATACATCTTCCTCACGCCTGGATGAACACTGTGCCTACTGCAGTGCGCTTCTTTAAGGATCTGTTCCTTCAAATCAATCAGGTTTGGCACAACCAACCTGCCACGGAATCTCAAACAACCATCAGGAGAGACAGAATACTCCTCAAGCTGACCAGCTCTAACCTTTAACTTTAGCTCATGGATGGAAGGATCTGTCCTTTGAGCAGCTCTAATGCTCGCAACAATCTGTGGCTCAACTTGAAAAGAAGACACCACAACATAATCCTCAGCTGGGTAAAAACGCCAACCAGTAGTGCTTAAATGCTCATGCACCTTCGAAATCTGCACAGATGCAAGCATCGCCACTTGAGCATTCCTACTCAAGGCATCAGCAACTACATTAACTTTCCCAGGCTGGTATTGAATCTCACAATCAAAATCCTTAAGCAGTTCCATCCATCAACGCTGTCTCATATTCAAATATGACTGAGAAAACAAATACTGGAGACTCTTGTGGTCCGAATACACCACGAACTGCTCGCCATACAGATTGTGGCACCAAATCTTCAAAGCAAAGACCACGGCTGATAGCTCTAAATCATGAACTGGGTATCGAGTCTCATGCGATTTCAACTGCCGAGAAGCATAAGCAATGACTCGACCATTCTGCATCATCACACAACCCAATCCATTGAGCGAAGCATCTGAACAAACAACAAAACCACCTGAACCAGACGGCAAAGCTAACACAGACGCAGAAGTTAGCTTCTCTTTGAGCAACTGAAAACTGCTCTCACTTGCTCAGTACAAACAAAACGCTTGTCCTTCTGAGTCAACTACGTCATCGGCTTAGCTATACTAGAAAATCCCTCGATAAAACTACGATAATAGCTAGCCAGACCCAATAAACTACAAATCTCCGACACATTCCTTGGACGCTCCCAATTGATAACAGCTTCTACCTTACTGGGATCCACAGAAATCCCATCTGCTGAAATCACATGACCCAGAAACACAACTCAATCCAACCAGAACTCGCACTTAGAAAACTTAGCATACAGCTGCGAGTCACGAAGAGTTTGGAGAACAATCCTCAAATGCTCCTGGTGCTCCATCAGAGTCTTCGAGTACACCAAGATATCATCGATTAACACAATCACAAACTGATCGATGTACTCTTGAAAAACTCCATTCATCAAGTCCATGAAAACTGCAGGGGCATTCGTCAAACCAAAAGGCATAACCAGAAACTCATAATGCCCGTACCTCCTACAAAACGCAGTTTTCGCAACATCTTGCTCTCTAATCCACAACTGATGGTACCTCGAACGCAAATCGATCTTTGAATACACGGCAGAACTTTGCAACTGATCGAATAAATCATCAATCCTAGGCAAAGGATACTTATTCTTCATAGTAGCCTTATTCAGTTGGCGGAAATCGATGCACATCCTCATAGTGCCATCCTCTTCTTCACAAACAAAATCGGAGCTCCCCAAGGCGACATGCTAGGCCTAATAAAACCTTTCTCAAGCAAGTCGTCAAGCTGCACCTTGAGCTTCCTCAACTCTGCAGGTGCTAAACGATACGGTTCACGCGAGATCGGAGCTGTTCCATCCATCAACGCTGTCTCATATTCAAATCTGACTGAGAAAACAAATACTGGAGACTCTTGTGGTCCGAATACACCACGAACTGCTCGCCATACAGATAGTGGCACCAAATCTTCAAAGCAAAGACCACGGCTGCTAGCTCTAAATCACGAACTGGGTATCGAGTCTTATGCGGTTTCAACTGCCGAGAAGCAAAAGCAATGACTCGACCATTCTGCATCAACACACAACCCAATCCATTGAGCGAAGCATCTGAACAAGCAACAAAACCACCTGAACCAGACGGCAAAGATAACACAGGCGCAGAAGTTAGCTTCTCTTTGAGAAACTGAAAACTGCTCTCACATTGCACTGTCCAAACAAAACGCTTGTCCTTCTGAGTCAACTGCGTCATCGGCTTAGCTATACTAGAAAATCCCTCGATAAGACGACGATAATAGCCAGCCAGACCCAAGAAACTACGAATCTCCGACACAATTCTTGGACGCTCCGAATTTATAACAGCTTCTACCTTACTGGGATCCACAGAAATCCCATCTGCTGAAATCACATGACCCAGAAACACAACTCTATCCAACCAGAACTCGCACTTAGAAAACTTAGCATACAGCTGCGAATCACGAAGAGTTTGGAGAACAATCCTCAAATGCTCCTGGTGCTCCATCAGAGTCTTCGAGTACACCAAGATATCATCGATAAACACAATCACAAACTGATCGATGTACTTGTTGGGATCCGGATCACGCCTCTCGGCGAGGCAGCAGAAGAACGAATAAAACAATACCGGGAGACGATCAATACGATAAAAACAACATGCTATGACATTCATAGGGCGTTTAAGATTGCTACCTTGCTGGCAACTTGTGCCTGGCTCCGACCGGTTTCGTAAAGAAAACAGCACTTCACGGTAGGCGGCGGTAGATATCGTCAATCAGGTCCATGACCGGAGACGGGATTCCTTCGTCAGCCTGCACTAGAAGGCCTGAAGAGATCTGCGCGGATGGATTCTCCTCGTCGAATTTGGTCGGAAACAATTTTCCGGCGAGCGACGGCGGCGGCGAGCGGCGCACGGCGGCGGCGGCGTGATGTTGAGGAGAGGGGGCGACGGCTCTTAATGCTTAGGGTTAGGGTTTAATGAGAGTGTATCGATTAATTAAGTCTAGGTCTAGCTTAAGTAGACATGATGATGATGGATTGGGACCGGCCCAACGGGCCCGGGTCCAATGGGTGAACATTCGGTTCATCCCCATCACCGTGACCTCATCGTAACTCCGATCGCCGATCAGATCGGACGGATCGACTCAGTTTCCAAAACTGAACATTATGATCTGAAAAACCATTTTTCAGAACCCCTGTGCAAAATGACCGTTTTGCACCTCAACATCGGCAAATCACGACTTGACCTCTGTTGACTTTTGGGAAGTCGCACTTCCTAAAATACTCTTCTCATGCTCAACACATTGAGCTGAGTATCCGTGCGGGAATTTCGAATCCAGTACTTGTGTGACCCTCAATGGTTCAGGGATACAGCTAGCCGTGGGTACTTGTGTGACCCTTAATGGTTCAGGGATACAGCTAGCCGTGGGCCCACAACCATTGTGGCTCCGTAATCTTAATCCCGGACTTGCCCAACGGATCATGGTAAAAGCATCTAGCAACATCGCCCCATGATCCCCTAGGTATCACTGATAGTGCCTGCAAGAACCAGTTGGTCGTGGTTAGCGTACAGTACGGTCCTTTCAATCCATATATCCCGATCAGATCAACGACCATTGGTAAATCGAGAGTCGCTATAGATCCGATAGCTATGCATACATCTTGGAGATCGAATAGTGACATCGCGAGTGTAACTAGGTAAACACATTTACCTAAAACACTTCTATTACTCTGGCCAGAGATTCATACACTATTATCCCCTTAGATAGCATAGGATATCCACGCATGTCTGCGAGCGGTGAATCCTCGACAACGATGCATCGAATCCTACATGCATCGGGGTCTCACCCAATCCCGACGCCTTATGACCCCAAGTGAGTCGGCAAACGGGTCAAAGTGAGACGCCTATCATGTAGAGTCTCAATGACGTTTCGAGTCGTGAGGACTAATCAGTACAACCAAGACCTCGGACTTATCCACTCGACAAATGGTAACCACTTGGAAAGTCAGAACGAGGGTAGTTCGATAGATCACCAGGTCACTATCTATCTGCATGCTCAGAACATCACAATGTTCCCTACCAATGAAACATGGTACATCGCATCGCAGATACTAGTCTCGAGCTCGGGCGGCCTTATCCTCATTTTGACGGCCCAATCGACTAGGAACATGTTCAGAATACACAGTGACTATTAGATGTGTTTTATGATAGCCGTCATACCCACTATCACATCTAACATACACTTAAGTGCATTTTAGGTCTTTACTCAACGCAATTGTAAATCATCATACACACAATGAAAGTAAAGAATGCCATATAAATAAATGCGAATATCATATATAAAGATTGTTTCATACAAGAGTCTATAAACCCACACGCCACAAGTTGGCTAGTTGAGCATCTACTCTAACAATCTCCCACTTGCCCTAAAGCCAACTACTCATCAAACGCAGTACCATTGTTTCGTGATGTTTTTCAAACAACGGTCCAAACAAGGGCTTCGTAAGTGGATCAACAACGTTGTCCGCAGAGGCGACTCTCTCAACTGCTATGTCACCTCTAGCCACAATATCCCGGATTATGTGGTATTTCCTCAGTATGTGTTTGGATCTTTGGTGAGACCTGGGCTCCTTTGCTTGCGCAACGGCACCCGTGTTGTCGCAGTACACCGGGATTGGACCAAATCCATTAGGAATGACGCCCAACTCTTGGACGAAATTCCTTATCCAAACGGCCTCCTTAGCAGCAGCTGATGCTGCGATGTACTCAGCCTCAGTGGTTGAATCCACGATGGTGTCTTGCTTGGAACTCTTCCAAGAGACAGCACCACCATTGAGCATGAATACAAATCCAGAGGTTGATTTCGAATCATCCACGTCACACTAGAAGCTAGAATCTGTGTAGCCTTCCAGTTTCAGTTCACCACCCCCATAAACCATGAACATATTCTTAGTCCTTCGCAAGTACTTAAGAATATCCTTCACGTCCTTCCAATGCAATTGGCCGGGGTTGGCCTGGTAGCGACTCATGACACTCAGAGCATATGCGACATCCGGTCTAGTCGAGATCATGCCATACATAATACTACCTATTGCCGAGGCATATGGTACACGTGCCATACTCTCTATCTCCTCATCAGTCTTTGGACACATAGACTTAGATAGAGTGACCCCGTGGCACATAGGTAGGTGTCCTCTCTTGGACTCTTCCATAGAGAACCGCTTAAGTATGGTATCGATGTAGGTAGCTTGGGT
>KV014916.1:46732-81517 GCA_001598015.1 Dorcoceras hygrometricum | reverse complement strand
AACCGCTTGTCTTTCTGAGTCAACTGAGTCATCGGCCTAGCTATACTAGAGACGCTATATAAAACGACGGTAATAGCCAGCCAGACCCAAGAAACTACGAACCTCAGACACATTCCTAGGTCGCTCCCAGTTCAAAACAGCATCAGCAGTAGTAAACTTCTCCTTGAGCAATTGAAAAGCATTCTCGCATTGCTCAGTCCAAGCGAACCGCTTGTCTTTCTGAGTCAACTGAGTCATCGGCCTAGCTATACTAGAGACGCTATATAAAACGACGGTAATAGCCAGCCAGACCCAATAAACTACGAACCTCAGACACATTCCTAGGTCGCTCCCAGTTCAAAACAGCATCAACCTTACTGGGATCTACAGAAATTCCATCTGCTGAAATCACATGACCCAGAAACACGACGCGATCCAGCCAGAACTCGCACTTAGAAAACTTGGCATACAGCTGCGAGTCTCTCAATGTCTGAAGGACAACTCTCAAATGCTCCTTGTGCTCCAAAGGAGTCTTCGAATACACCAATATGTCGTCGATGAACACTATCACAAACTGATCTATAAACTCGCGGAAGACTCGGTTCATCAAATCCATGAAGACTGTAGGAGCATTGGTCAATCCGAAAGGCATTACCAGAAACTCAAAATGCCCGTACCTAGTACGAAAAGCAGTCTTCGCAACATATTGATCTCTAATTCTCAACTGATGGTACCCTGAACGTAAATCGATCTTCGAATATACAGCAGAGCCTTGCAGCTGGTCAAACAAGTCATCGATCCTCGGCAACGGTACTTATTCTTAACAGTAACTTTGTTCAGCTGACGGAAGTCAATGCACATTCTCATTGTGCCATCCTTCTTCTTGACCAGATGCATCAAACAGCTCAACCTGCCGTTGTCCAACTCATGAACTGTGGTAGTTAACCACTCGGCGCATGAGGGCTAACATATCCCAGCAGGGAGTTCATAGTGCGGTATTGCCGCTCGCCCTCGCATCCTGGTAAGAGCAGAACAACAACAATACAACAAGATACAAGGTAGCAGGGATATGAAATGAACGTGAATTAATGCATGTATGCATATAACAACAGCTAGCATAAGACATATGCAAAACAGCAACTACAACAGCAAGCATACACGGCCATTCACACAACCAGCAATCTCACATAATATCTCTGCCAATTCCACGCTATAACAAGCTCAAATCCGTACCTTAACTTCTGAGCTACAATTACCACACACAGCTGCTACAACCAAGTCCGAGCAACACAGATCTGTCACCTGCTAAGCCAACACAAACTACTGCTCAAAAACTGAAATACAAAGCTACAGCAGCTGGGAGTTACAACTCCGCCAGTGCTTATCTACCTTCCTAACTTAATCAGAAAGCTCTAACAAAGCTTAAAGGTAGAATTCTCACTTACCCCAAGGAAATTACTGGCACGGAAGGGAACGCTTATGCTAGCAAACTACACAAGGGAGATGTCTTAGCGATCCTGCGATCCTCTTCCAGCTCCTCCAAAGCCTTCTAAACAGGTATAGAACGAAGCGCCTTAGCGAGAGGAGTCCAACGCTAAAACTCTCACTCTCGTCGGAGTTGTCTACCATCGAAAATTAGGACGGATAAGGTTACTGTGAACAGTAACTAGGGTATCGCGACAAGATTTGCTATGGGGAAATATTTCTAAGTATGGGATCTAGTAAACAATCGAAGACCAAGTCTTCTAATAAATATGGTACTCCACAGCTGCCAGAAATAGTAATAGATTCCACCGACAGATCCAGTTGTCACAACTAATATTCCCGCTCGCAAACAGATCTTGCAACAGATCTCGCTCTAAGCCAAAACAGATCTCTACTAACTCAAACGACGTCGTAGAGAACTAATGTTGCAACTGGACACGTCACCTCGCTACCAACAACTGATTCACAAACCATCAGTTGAATAAACAACGCATCAGATCTCTCAACAGTAGATGTCTGACGCTACAGTACAAAATCTGAAATCAACACTAACACCAACTGCTGAAATCCACGTCAGCATTGCTGCTGCTTCCTACCAAAACGCAACAGCTGATATACCAACAGCTGACGCGATCGCTCAACTACCGGAACTTTGAGTCGCGTTGACATCTGTTGGTAATAACAAACAGACTTTCCTCAAGACATCTACTCCCGCGAAACGGCGTCGCATCAAACCCACGCCACATTCAACAGACCCTCTTACATCAGCAGATCTCTCACTAGAGCTAGTCCAAAACGGCATCGTACCAACTAATCTAAAACGACGACGTTTTATAATTACTACTAAAACATGCTGGCAGACTTCTAAACAGTACTAGCACTAGCAGATTTCTCCCACGAAAACAGATCTCTCCTCTGAAAGCTAAACTCGAAAATAAACAAACTTTACAGAATTTTTCTACACATGAAATCTGACCCAAAATTACATACGAAACCTTCCAACAGAAAACTGGATGACCAGATCTGTCCATGCACCAATCTGAAATCTTAAAAACCGATTAATCCATCCAATTAATCTTTATCAAATTTCGGGTCTCACACATGCAACACACAACACTGTGCCTAGACTCACGTGTGATCAAAAGAAATCGAGCTTATCCCAGCTTAAGCTCTGATAGCAAAGATGTCAGGCCTCGTGCACAACACAGAGTCAAACCACGCAAAACAATAGCGGAAGCAATAAAATAGTGGCAAATTTTTCGCTTTGGCCTGACGATTAAAACATATAATTTAAAATACAACAATACTTAAAGTATCCCAATTTAACAACACAATTAAGTACAAAAATACATCATTTAAAAAAATACAAGTAATACAGCATAACTGAATCCCACAAGCACAGGGCATTCCCCGACTGACAGTACTAGTACATATATGCTATACTCTAACTGGGACACTCTAACCACATCCTGGGGCACCTACAGCGGTGTCAAAGCCACGACCAGCAGAGAAACCTGGGAAACCTGAAACAACATACAGGCAACAAACACAATCCCCAGAGGGACATCAGGGTCAAACCCCAGTACGGAGAGCAACTGAAAAACAGCCATAGACAGCAACAGATAAAATGCAGATGCTATGCATGAGGAACAGGGCAACAACCGAAGGCTACAACCACAGTAGGGAGCTAAAGAACTCAGGCATAGATCAACAGCTGACAACAGATTCTGCAAAGATAGTGGCCACGATGTGTGTACAAGCATATGGGAATTACCCACTCATCTCTACACAACACCCAATACCAGATGCTTCACAACTGCTCAACCTGCCGTTGCCAACTCATGAACTGTGGTAGTTAACCACTCGGCCCATAGTGGCTAACTAAACCCAGCAGGGAGATGAGAGTGCGGTATTGTCTCTCGCCCTCGCATCCTGGTATGCAATAGAACAGTATAACAACGCAAGGCTACAAGATCTGAACTGGATATGACAGATGTATATGGAATGCAACAGCTTGCCATATAAATCACGATACATATGCAAGCAATAACAATACAGAAAAGACACAACATAACATAATATCCATGCCAAATCCACGCTGTAAGACAAGCTCACATCCGTACCTCAAATATTTTTGTGCAACAATTACTACAAACAGGGTCCAAGCAACGCAGATCCACCACCTGCTAAGCCAACACAAGCAACTACTCAAGGACCGAAGCACAGAAAAGCAACAGCTGGGAGCTACGAACTCAACCAGTGCTATCCTACTCCATCTAACTCAGCAGAGAGCTCTAAACAACACAAAACAGGGTCTGAACACTTACCCCAACAACCTAGGACGGAACCCGATGCTTATGCTAACAGACTACACAAGGGAGATGTCTTCACAGACCTCACCAGCTTCAAGCAAACGTCCGTAAATAGTATCCAAACGAAGCGTCTCAGCAAGAGGAGTCCAACGCTACCACTCTTACTTCAATCAAAGCTGTCTACCGTCGGCAATCGAATAAGATAAGGTTCGATGAACAGTAGCTAGGGTATCGCGACAGATTTTGCTATCGTGAAATATTTCTAAGTGTCGGGAACAATAATAGAGAACAAGGCCAAGCTCCTTATTAAATCTCACCGCTGACAGAACTGGGAACAGATCCACCGACAACTTAAGCTATCACAGCTGTTATACCTGCTCGCATACAGATGTTGCAACAGATCTATCTCAAAGCCAAAACAGATCTCTACTAACTCAAACGACGTCGCAGAGAACTACTGTCGCAACTGGACATGTCACCCGCGACTCACTGCTGCACAACTAACCAACATCTGTTGACAACGTAACAACAGATCTCTCACAAAGATGAAGCTAACACAACTCACAGCTGAGTCATCTTCGCTAACCAAAACGCTGTCGTTCCAACTAATCCAAACGACGATGTACCAACTAATCCAAACGATGATGTATAAGCACCCGCTACTGAAAACACGCTAGCACACTCTCTGCTTCTCAGCGACAACAGATCTCGCTACGACTGCTGAACACAACCACTCAGTGACAACTGCTGACATCACCACTGCTGAACGCTAACATTCAGCGATGACCCACGCTAACTACTGATCGCTGAATTCAATTCCTCTACTCTCCGGAATTGTTCCAAGGACTAAAAAAAACCGATAGCTTCTCCAAGCCTAACAACTCAAAGCTAATCTCAATAAAACCCGATTAATTAACTCAATAATCTCATCAGCTTTTGGGTCTCACACCACTAGTCTTGACCATGGAGATGTTTGGGCTATTGTCACTCGATAATTCTAGCGTAATGAGTTATGCTCTATATGTGATGCCCGAACCTCGTTTAGAGCTTTGTGATATACCCTTTGTCCGGGAGTTCGCTGATGTCTATACAGATGGGATTCCAGGTTTCCCTCTGAGAAGGAATATTGATTTTAGTATTGAGTCAATGCCAGGGACTGTCCTCATATTGAGAGCCCCGTACAGGTTGGTACCAGTGGAGTTGAGAGAACTCAAGGATCTGTTGCAAGATCTTTTTGAGAAAGGTTTCATTAGACCGAGTGTGTCACCCTATGGAGCTCCGGTTCTGTTTGTTAAAAACAAAGATGGGGCCATGCGGATGTGCGTTGATTTTAGGCAACTGAATGAAGCGAATATGAAGAACAAATATCCTCAACCAAGGATCGATGACTTGTTTGACCCGCTGCAAGTTACATTGGTGTATTATAAGATTGGTCTTCAATTGGCTACCATCAGCTAAGAATCCAGGATGAGGATGTATCAAAGTCAACATTTAGGACACTGAGTTCCTTGTCATTCCTTTTGGTCTAAGGAATGCTACTGCTGTTTTTATGGATTTGATGAATAGGGTCTTTGGAGAGTTCATAGGCTAGTTTGTGTTTTATTCATCAATTATATCTTGGTCAACTCGAGGACTAAGAGAGAGCACAAAAAGCATTTGAGATTAGTCCTCCAGACTCTTCGAGACTCGTAGCTGTACGCCAAATTTTCTGTTTGATTTATGATTGGACAAATTTGTATTTCTGGGTCATGTTGTTTCGTCTCAGGGCATATCAGTGGATCACACAAGGTGGAGGCCGTGGTAAACTCGGCGTGGCCTAGAAAGGTTTCCTGGATTCGTAGTTTCTTGGGATTGGCTGGATATTATAGACGCTTTATCGAGGGATTCTCTAAGATATCCAAGCCTATGACTCAGTTGACTCAGAAGGATCGTAGGTTTGTTTGGACAGAGGAGTGTGAGTCCAGGTTCCTGTTCTTGAAGGAAAAGTTGAATAAGGCACCAGTTCTGGCATTGCCTACAGGTTCTGGTGGTTTTTTGGTGTGTTCTGATGCGTCTTTCAAAGGACTGGGAGGCATTTGATGTATAATGGGGGAACGATTGCTTTTGTATCTTGACAGTTGAAACCGCATGAGACTCTCTATCCAGTTCATGACTTAGAGTTTGCGGCCATTGTTTTTGCGTTGACGATTTGGCTCCGTTACCTTTATGGTGAGCAGTTTGTTGTATACACTGACCACAAGAGCTTATAGTACATGTTTACGTAGTCCGATCTGAACATGAGACAGCGTTGATGGATGGAGTTACTCAAGGAATTTGACTGTGAGATTTAGTATCAGCCGGGACGGGTGAATCTTGTTGCAGATGGCCTTAGTAGGAAAGTCTAGAATACGATGCTAACATCTCTGTATATCTCGAATTCCACGAGAATTTTGGAACTATAGGATGGCGATTTCAGCCAAGTGACGACTACTTTATCATTTTTTCTTTTCATATCAAACTGCAGATTATTTCAGAGTTGAAATTGAAGTCCCAGACAGGTAAGTCAAATGATTTTACTATTGCTCCTGATGGATGTCTGTGCTTCCAGGGGCAGTTAGTGGTTCCTAATGTCGTAGATTTGAAGGATGTGATTCTAATAGAAGCTCATTGAGTCACCACAGTGTTCATCCTGGAGTCAAGAAGATTTACCTTGAAGTCTTACTATGGTGGGAAGGCATGAAGAGTTACTTTGCTGATTTTGTGGCACGATGCGTGAATTTCCAGCAGGTCAAGGCAGAGCGGATGAGGCCTGGTGATATTTTTTATAGTTTGGACATTCATCAGTGGAATTGGAAACAAATTGGATTTTGTGACACATTTACCTCGTTCTAACCGAGGTTGTGATGCGATTTGGGTAGTGATAGATCAGCAGTCTAAGTCAGCCCACTTAAATTCTTACGATATGACTGGTTTTTTGAAGCAAATGGCAAAGTAGGCTATACATTGATCATGTTGTGAGATTTCATGGTTTGCCAGTATCGATAGTGTCTAATAGAGATCTTGGGTTTACTTCCAGGTTTTGGAAGATTTTACAGTCAGTTATGGGATCGAGCTTGGCCATGAGCACATCTTATCATTCCCAAACTGATGATCAATTCGAGAGGACTATCCAAATGTTCTAAGACATGTTGCAATAGGTGGTGGTGGATTTTAGCGAAAGTTGGCTAGAATCATTGTCCTTGTGGAAATTTTCGTATAACAGTTCCAAGCTACTGTCGGAATGGTTGTACGGAAGGAGGTGCAGCTCGCCTGTTTGTTGGGAAGAAGTTGGGGAACGACAGTTGTCTACACCCGAGTTTGTGCTTGATCTAATGCCGAAAAGAATGAAAGTAGCACAGGATCGTCAAGCCAGCAATTCAAATAAAAGGCGTAGGTCTTTGGAATTTCAGGTTCGTGATCGAGTTTTCCTGAAAGTTTCTCCTTTTCGTAGCACGATGAGATTTGGACACATGGGTAAGTTATCCCCTCGTTACATCGGGTCATATGAGATTTTAGAGAGGATTCGATCTATGGATTACCGTTTATAATTGCCATCTGTTTTTTCTGCAATGCATGAAATGTTTCATGTATCCATGTTGCATAAGTATGAGCCTGATCCATCCCATGTGTTGAGGACCGATGAGTTGGATTGGACCAGACCCTGAGTTATGTTGAATATCCTCTGACCGTGTCATTGGCTACAGCGAAATTTTCTAACATAATTAGGGCGTTCGATTAGTAAGCCGATTTGGGCTGGTTTCTCAGATTGAATATTATTGACCGATTTGGGCGTATAACCAATTTAAATTTTGGACATGTAGGAGAAAAAGCTGAGGAACAAGACGGTTCCTTTGGTTATGGTTTAGTGGATTAGACATGAAAGAGAAGAAGCTACATGGGAGTTTGAGCCAAATATTCCGCAGCAGTGCCCTCATGTGTTTGAGAATGCATCAATTTACTCCATGTACTATGGTTTTCCTATGTGATATGGGTTTGAGGTTCCTCTGATATGCTGTGTAGTTTTGTTTGTGAAGTTCTTCATTGGGTTTTGTTTTTGGATGGTGCTTAAGAGGTTCTATGAGTTGATTTCAAGGACGAAATCCTTCTCTTAGTGGGGGAGAAATGTGAGGTTGAAATCCGATCAGGATTAATCAATTTAGAGTTGATCAGATCGGGTGCAAGCTGATCTGATAGTACTGTAGCGTGAGCTGATCTGATAGTACTATAGTGCAAGCTAATCTGAAAGAATTGTAGCGCTAAGCTGATCTGTTGGTGCTGTGCTGTTTGAGTAATGCAAGTTTGAGTTAGCTTAGAGGAGGCCTGGATGTCCTAAGCTGGAGTCAGCCTAGAGGTCCGTGCTGATTCGATTTCACTATAGACCAGCTCAGGGGATTAGAACTGGTATAGTTATATAAGTTTATCTATTATAACTCAAGTGTTCAAACCATAAAACACAAGTGTTAGTCATTTTGAAAAACCAAATATCATCGTATTCTTGAGAGCCCGTGCTGTTACCCCTCGAAATCCTTTTCACTATTCACCGACCCGATATTTTTCCCAATTGCTGGAGATTGGATTATCTGTTTTTAGCAAGGGCAGTATCATTGGAAACCCCTTTCAAAACCTGAATTTTCCCAACCAATCTTGAGACTCGTAGCTGACCAAAGTTGGAAGCACGACGACAGCTAGGGCGTGCTATTATTCCTTTGTGCCGGCCGTTTGGCTCATCCATTCTGATATTCGTGAGCTATAACTGGTAGCTCTTGTTCTTAGTTCTAATATGAGACCAGTATCGTAAATATTAGTGTAGGGTTGAGCTAGTTCTGAGCTGGTGCTCTCTGCAAATTCCTGTAAGGTCTTCCCGAGCTGATTTCTCTTGGTATTTTGGTAGATTGTGGTAGTTGTTTTGAGTTTTAGGATGCCCTAGGTCTATTGATAGGATTTTCGATCATCTGGTAACTCTTTTGGTTTCTGTCATGATTTATCCACCCTATTCATCAGGCATCAGAGTACTAGCTCGTGCGATATTTGAGTAGTGTGGCTGATATGTTCTGCCAGTGTGCTAGCATGAGGTATGGTAATATACAACAATACCAATGGAGCACGTATTTACAGCTTTCATATAATATGATTATGTGCTATGTTCTTGAATATTTTGTTGTTCACTGTGTTGCATTAGACATGTAATTGTGTATATACATGTCATGGAATCGACCATGTGCATTCATATTGGCCTTGAGATTTATTTGCCAATTATTGCATTTGTTGGGATCGAAAAGAGTTCAAAATATAAGCTAGGAGTTCAGATGGGAGGTGAATGAACTCATCTCGATTTTATGAAAAACTCTTTTAGAAAAGATTTTACAAGCCTTCGGCTTAAACCACAGCTAAGTTACCAGCTCAAAGAATCTCACCGTAGTCTGTATTCTCTAGTAACAAAAATATTTATGCGGAAGTAACTCGATACAGCAGTGAACAGATAATAAACTTAAAGAAATAAAAAATAAGGCTCGAGAGTTTGTTTTCGAAATTTTGGAGCTGAAACTCCTACGTCTCCTCTTCTTTCTAATATAGGAAGGACTCCACTAGAAGACCTATGATTATTACAGTGCTTGTAACAACCCAATCACTCCAGCAACAACTCAGTGAAATCCTAGCCAACAGCAAACTATGACAGACTCTCAATATGTAAATACAAATGTTAAACGCTTTGAGCTGTCTAAGCTTGGCAAGCTCTTACACACTCTGTCTTTTTATCTAAAATGAAACACCATAGAGTGTTTTTACAACAGAAAATGTGACACAATGAGTTGATAACAATAAGCAGTGTGTGTCACTCCGTGTGAACTGGTTCGTAAATATCTTAAGTGGTTCTTTAGTAAGTTCGCTCGCTTTGGTAACTGTTGTAACTCTTGTAACTCCTTCATGCAGTAGATTGTCATCTATTTATACCCTTCTTCTCCAACGGTAATTAATTGAGCAAGTAGACACAATCATCTTTCTTCCATGATGAAGGTACATCACAATAAATGCTTCAATAAATGCTTCTCCGGAGGGTTGACTCTGTCTGTAGAACCCACTTGCTTTTTAACCAAAATTGGAAACCTTCGACTGTCTCAAAGGTCTCTCTATCCATTATGCTGTAACTGGTTCTGATCCTCATAAATGTTCATCCAAGTTGTCTCTTGGCTCTTCTGATAAGCTTTGGACCGTGGTTTATAGATACTTGACAATTTGAAGCTCTAATTTGAAAATTGTGAAAGCTGAGTGCAAGATCTGAACTGATGTAAGAGCTAACTTTGCTCTAAGTTGTTTCCTCTTCTTCGAAGCTCCATTCTAAGCACTTAAGCTCTGATCTAATCCACTATACTCTGAGCTGAAATTGGCATTTGATTTGATATAAGCTTCTGAACTGATCTAAGATGCGCTTGAGTTGTATTCTTCTCTAAACTGATTAATGTGCTCTGATACGAAATGCTTCTTAGAAACTAACATCTTGTTCTAAGTTGTTTTCCCGTGATCTGATCATATACGAAGACTTGATCTATTCTGTTTTGTTCGGTTTGGATTCTTGTATTTGTTATCACCAAATCATAGTAAATTTTATTCTTAACAATTTCCCTTTTTTTGAATGATGACAAATGTCAGGCCCGGTGAAATAAACAGAGATTAAGAACACAATTAACCTAAATTTACGGAATCGGTGGATAAAATTTTTTTCTTTTCGGTATGAATGAAGTTTATACTTAAATATACATGTATACTCAAAATACAGGTTTCATTCTAACAGCAATACCAAATACAAGCTTCAGAAATTAGCCAACAACAACTTGTATCCCAAAACAACACAATTCACGAATTTTGAAATACAATAGCAGCACGAGACATTCCCTGGCACACTCAAAGACAATATATAGAAATAAATATATAGCTGGGAAACTCTATCAGCCTCTCGGGGCACCGCTAGCTGACGCACCTCCTGGGCCTATCAGGCCCGGTGCGCTAAATCAGAGATTAATTACTCAATTAATCGTAATTACACGGAAGCGTAAAATATGGGAAAAAATTTTTCGTTTTGGGCCTGATCTGAAATCATCTCTGAAAATACGAACATAATCAAAATACGGATTTTAACTCAAAAATCAAAACAACGACAATAGCAAAACATATCCAAGTATGCGTCAAATACAAATCCCCAATTACAATATCCACGCAGGGCATCCCCTGGAGGGAATCTAACAGCTGATTCTCCATTCAATCCAGCTGGATTACCTGAAGACCCTGCATGGCCAACACAGACCAAAGAAGCCCAAGAAGAGAAAATAAAACGAGGTCAAACCTTAGTACGAAGAGCATCGATAAAGCAGAAATCATATTAGACATGAAATATTTCAAAAATGTGATGCATGAGGGCTACCAAGGATCATCAGTAAGCAAGGCACAACGACTCAACTGTGCAATAAAATCTCAATAATCAATCAGAATCCAAATCATAGCTACTATGCTGGCTATTGCGACTCATCGACGACATTGGATTCTCAGCACGGTTACTCAGCTGGCAGATCGCGACTCAGCGATTATCAGGTCTCAAACAAACAGGCTCAAAATGCTATGCGTGTATGCCAAGCAAAATCATGCTCACAACACTACGCACAATTCACAAACGTAAGCAATTAAGCACACGAATCATCATCGTAATCTATTCAACCAATCAAACAGATTCACCTAGCACATAAATCACAGCAGCTCAAACACGAATAGAAATATTGTCAAGTTGATATTAAAGCTGCTAGTATGAGATCACTCGTACCTCAACTCCTCACGGATACTACCCCAACTGATCGCACGAGGACAAGGACACATCACCAACAGCTCTTGCAAGTCTATTACCCTACCAGCTCATGACAAACTCAACAGAACATCTCGAACCATTCCGTAGCTACAAGCTGCTCAGCAATACTTAAACAGCTCAGGGACAATTTCAACATAACAGAGCTGGGAGCTACCAACTTCCCCAGCTCAAACCGATACCTCAAACACAATAACCAGCTCTAATCGAAACGCAAAACACTAACAAATTCTTACCCAAGAGCTCAAACAAAACGGAAGAGCTAACGGCTGGTAATCGTGAAAATATTCGAATGCTTCAACCACATCGCACCCACTCGACAAACCGAACCAAGGCTCCAAACTGGTACCAAACGAAAGGTCTTGGAGAGAGGAACCCAGCGCCACCAGCCTTGCTCCAAACGACGTCGTAAATCAACGACAATAGAAAGAAATAGAGTATGATGAACAGTAAGGGTTTTGGAAACAGCACGTATCGAAGGCTCTTTGGAAAGAAGATCGGGAAAATTGGGTATGAAATTGACTAAGTGTTGATCGACACTTATATTTATTATCCCAGTCAACGCTACAATGAAAGTCAAATCATCTCAGATCTTAGCACTACACCAGATCTGAATCATCTACGCTATACCAGCTCGCGACCACCAAATGACGTAGCACAGGAGTCCAGTTCAGATCGAACAGATCACCCGTACCCAGCGTACAACTCAGAACATACGCACAGATCAGCTCTTGGATCCAATCAAATCACAATACATCGACCGATCATGCTATTCAGCAGATCACGCCACGTCAAGAGATTACGCTCTGCTTACTACCAACCAGCGTCTAAACTGATGTCGCCAAACGATGTCACACCGCCTCCAGCTCACGACAAGTAGATCACGCATACGTAGACCAGCTCTGGCCTAATCTAGAAAACTTAAACCGTACCGGTCTACACCAAGATCACGAACCAGGCCAGTATACACAGTACCACCTGCTCGTGCACCTGTAAGTCGTTTTCCATCCCTTCGCTATTCCAACAGCTCAGAGCGGTTCCGTCCCAAAACAGCTCGCGCTAGGGATAGTAGAACAGATCATGCATTAGACAGCTTACACGTACTGGGCATTTCTCTCCAAAGCTGAAACCTTCACCGCTCTTGTACAAAATCAGAAAATCACCATCATCTCAGACCCATTCTCCTAAGTTGAATACCCGATAGTTCACGTCTCCCTTGGTTAATCCTCATCCAACAGCTTACACGATTAAGTCTTGCCATTTCCTCTAATCTGCTCATAATACGCCACTAATTAAATCGGTTAATTACAGTCCTCAGATCCTCCCCATCTTAAGAGATTTCGTCCTCGAAATCAAATGACAAGTACAGATCGAAACTAAAGAAAATCGGAGAATCATCAGGACTGAAATATAACAATCCAACATTCCTAATACATCTGAATCAATACTGCGTATGCTCAAATAGATGAGGCCACTCCTGTCTCATCTTTTCTTCAAATTCCCATGTAGCCTCTTCTCTGCCATGCTTGCTCCATTGGACCATCACCAACGGAATAGTCTTGTTTCTCAATTGTTTCTCTTTCCTATCCAGAATCAACACCGGATATTCAACATAACTCAGTGTTGAATCCATCTCAACTTCAGCAGTCCTCAACACATGGGATGGATATGGCTCATATTTCCTCAACATTGACACATGAAACACATCATGCATCGCTGCTAACTCAGCAGGCAGTTTCAATCGATACGCCAAGGATCCAATCCTCTCAATAACCTCGAACGGACCAACAAACCTAGGAGCTAACTTACCCTTAAGCCTGAATCTCATCACACTCTTGAAAGGAGAAACTTTCAGAAACACTCGATCACCAGCCTGAAATTCCAAAGTCCGACTCCTCTTAGCATAACTAGCTTGACGATCTTGTGTAGCCTTCATTCTACTTCGAATCAGCTCAACCTGATCCTTAATATGCTGCTCAAACTTAGGGGTAGACAACTGTCTCTCACCAACTTCTTCCAAACAAATCGGTGATCTATATTTTCAACCATACAAAGCTTCGAATGTTGCCATCCTGATAGTTACTTGGTAGCTATTATTATACGAAATTCTACTAGGGATAAAGAATCCTGCCAGCTACCACTGAAATCAATCACAATCGCTCGCAGCATGTCCTCCAAAATCTGAATAGTTCTCTCGGATTGACCATCTGTCTGCGGATGATAAGTTGTACTCATATCCAATCTTGAACTCATCGCTGCTTGCAAGCTATTCCAAAATCGGGAAGTAAAATCGTGGATCTCTATCAGACACTATCAAAACCGGCACTCCATGCAATCTGACCACATGGTCGATGTACAGTCTCGCCATCTTATTCAGGGAATACCTCACATCATAGGGAATGAAATGGGCTGACTTCGAAATCCTGTCAATAACCACCCAAATCGCATCAAATCCCCTATTCGAAGGAGGTAAATGAGTCACAAAATCCATGGCAACGTTCTCCCAATTTCATTGAGGCACTTCTAAACTCTGCAACAATCCACCACGTCTCATCCTCTCGGCCTTGACCTGTTGGCAGTTCAAACATCGTGCTACAAATCCAGAAATATCATTCCTCATACCTTCCCACTAGTAGTGCGACTTCAAGGTATGATACATCTTATTCTCGCCAGGATGCACACTATAACGACTGAAATGGGACTCGTTCAAGATGGTTTCTCTCAAATCAATCAGGTTTGGAACTAAAAATATACCACGAAATCTCAGGCATCCATCAGACGCAACAGTAAAATCTCCCTACTGACCTTTTTGGGCTTTTATCTTCAACTCATGGATGTACGGGTCAGACCTTTGGGATGCTCTAATGTCTGCCACAATCTGTGGTTCAACCAAAAATGAATAAACTACGAAATATTGATTATCTGGCTGGAAAAGCCATCCGGAAGTACCTAAATGCTCATGGACTTTGGATATACTCAACGACGTTAGCATCACAGGCTGAGCTTTCCTACTCAAGGCATCTGCAACTAAGTTCATTCGTCCAGGCTGATACTGAATCTCACAGTCAAAATCCTTGAGCAACTACATCAAACGACACTGTCGCATGTTCAGATCTGACTGAGTGAAGATATACTTCAAAATCTTGTGGTCTGTGTACACCACAAACTGCTCGACATACAAGTAATGACGCCAAATCTTCAGGGCAAAAACGATATCAGCCAACTCTAGATCGTGATCAGGATACCTCGTATCATGAGGTTTCAACTGTCGAGACGCATAGGCTATCACACGCCTGTTCTGCATCAATACACAGCCCAAACCACTCAGATAAGCATCGGAACAAACCACAAAACCTCCAGATCCTGAGGGTAAAGCCAACACAGGAGCAATAGTCAACTTATCCTTGAGAAATTGGAAACTTGACTTACACTCGTCTGTCCACAGAAATATCCTATCCTTCTGGGTCAACTACGTCATCGGTTTGGCTATTGAAGAAAAACCCTCAATGAAACGTCTGTAATAGCCAGCCAAACCTAAGAAACTATGGATTTCCGAAACATTCCTAGGTCGCTCCCAGTTAAGAACTGCTTCGAATTTACTCGGATCCATCGAATACCTTGTGCATAAATTACATGGCCCAAAAATATTACCTTATCTAACAAAATTCACACTTACTGAACTTCGCATACTGCTGCGAATCTCTCAGTTTCTGCAACACTAACCTCAAGTGCTCCTTATGCTCTCAATAGCTCCTCGAGTACACAAAGATATCATCTATGAAGACAATCACAAAATGATCGATATACTAACTAAAGACGCGATTCATCAAATCCATGAAGACAGCAGGGGCATTCGTCAATCCAAACGGCATCACAAGAAACTCATAATGCCCGTATCTAGTCCGGAACTCCGTCTTCGCCACATCAGCGTCTCTAATCCACAACTGATGATAACCAGATCACAGATCAATCTTGGAGTATACTATCGATCCCTGCAGCTTATCAAACAGATCATCAATTCTCGGCAACGGGTACTTGTTCTTGATCGTTGCTTTATTCAGCTGCCGAAAGTCAACACGCATCCTCATAGATCCATATTTCTTCTTCACAAAGAGAATCGGAGCTTCCCAAGGCGACATACTCGGCCTAATGAATCCCTTCTCTAAAATATCTCTCAACTGATCTTTAAGATCCTTCAACTCAGCTGGCACAAACCGGTATGGAGCTTTCGAAATCGGGGCAGTCCCTGGCACCAACTCTATGTTGAAGTCAATCTCGTCTCGGAGGGAATCCATGAATCTCATCCGAAAAAACATCTGGGAACTCTCGAGCAATCGGGATATCGTTCAAATCTACCCGCAATTCTTGGGAAACATCCAGGGCATAAATTATAAACCCTGAATTCTCTAGCGACAACAGACTAAACATCTTCATGGCTGACACGTGGAATCTTTGATCACGAATCAGCACCGTATAACTCTCACTTTTCCCCAAATTGAGGTCTAAACCTCACTACACCATGGAAACAATCAACAGTCGCTCTATAACTGGACAACACGTCCATACCCGAGATACAATCAAAGTCTCTCATCTCCAGAGAAATAAAATTCGTCACCAGCACATTCTTATAAAATCTTATAATGCAGTCCAAAACCACTTCAGGGGAATTAAACTCACGCCGGCAGGGGTAGAAACAGATACAACATCACACAGTGGGGTAAAACTCAACCCACACTCATACACAAACAAATCAGATATAAAAGTTTGTGATGCTCCAGTATCAAACAAAACTCGTGCAGGAAAGAAAAAAATAGTACAAATACTTGCAATCACACCCCAGGCATATCGTCAGCTTGCTCTCTCGTCAAGGCATTCACTTGAGCTTGCTGTGGTCCCGAAAACTGAGGTCTAGAAGATCCTCCGAACCTAGAACGTTCTCGTGGTTGGAATCTTGATCGTTGGGACTGGACCAAAGGCTGCGGTCTCTGTGAAGAACCACCAGCTGAACCTTGCTGTGACTGATTTGAGGGCTTTCCCCCCATCAAAGGACAAACTCTAGAGAATTGTCCAGGCTGCCCGCACCTATGGCAAAGACCCTGAACTCCATGACACTGAGAAATCATGTGCCTACCTCCACACTGACCACACGAAACTCCTCAGAGCCACTACCACTAGAACTAACAGAACCAGAAGAACATGAATTCGACCGTATCTTAAACTGCTTTCCTCGAGGTTTGAACCTCTGGTGATTTGACTGCTGCGACGTTTGAGGAGTTTGAAAAGAATGCGTCCCTTATGGCATGGGTTGGAAACTGCGTCTAGCTGTCGACTGAACCTGATTTTGTGCGTCCAAAAGACTCTCCTCAATGTCCACCACCCTATCCACTGCCTCAGCATAAGTCGTAGGAGAACCAGCTAACACCATACGGAACAAGTGTGGTCTCAATCCTCTCAGAAACTGGTTCCTCTTCGTCCTCTCCTGGTTAGCAATGTGGGGAACATACGACAGAAGCGAAGAAAACTGTCTAGCGTCTTCGGTCACCCTCATGTTCCCTCGCTTCAGATTATCTAAATCCCTTTAATGGTTATTGTAGTACGACTCAGGGGTGTACTCCTGACGAAAAGCTGCACAAAAATACTCCAATGAAATCAAAACTCCAATCTCTCTCATGACTCGGGAAGTACCCTTCCACCAGCGTTGAGCATGCTCCCTCAACTGCAAAACAGCCAACTTCAGTCTCCTTTCCTGAGAATACTCCATCGTGTCAAACAACTACTCCATATGTTCCAACCAGCCTTCGGACATCAGACCACCCTCAGCGCCAGACAAGATCATAGAGCTCGAGGAAACAGCAACTCTGTTATTATCAACAAAGCAGTGGCCACAGGGCATGTGAGAGCGTGGTCGCTATCCACTCGTCTCAACACGCAGTACCAGTATAAAGAATAGAACAGCTCAACCCGCTGGTACCCACAAGCTCATGAGAGTGTGGTAGCTATCCACTCGTCTCATAGTGGAAACAACCAGAACAGCAGGGAGGAGGGGAGAACGATATCTAGCCAATCATCATCAAGTAACCCAACCAAGAGCTTCCGGTTACTAACATATCAATAACAGCAAAACGCCTAACAAGTGGTATTTTCTCAACATGAAATGCAGGTATGCAGGAATAACAGCTTGCAGCTAATAACAACGGAACATAAGCAAACAACAACAGAAAACAATATACATACACACTGTCCAGCATACCAGCACACATATTATTACATCCATGCTTATCTCAAAGCTGTAAAATAAGCTCACATCCATACCTTACGTAGATCTTGGTACACTACCGCAGCTCAAAAAATATCAGAACACACTCCAAGCTCTGCTCAAGTCTCGGCCAACAACTCAAGTCCAGCAGCTGACGGCAAAAACCACAAGAAAGGTTCTAATATGAACTGTGAGGACTAGAAATTTATTAATTGGTGAATTAATAGGTTAATCAGATTTGGATGAGGATTAACCAATGGAGACGTTACTTGTCGGGTTTTTGGATTTGAGAGAATTGGTTACTCTGTTGGTGATATTTGGATTTTCAGAATTGAGGTAGAATAGATCAGATGTGGATTGTAGGTCGCTATCGGGTGGCTTGGAATAGATCAGATTTGAGTACGCGGTTTGCTATGCGCGGGAAGTGATGCGATGTCGTTTTGGATTAATAGTGTTGGCGCTAGTGGAATGCATTGATTCGACGCCGTTTAGAGAATACTAGATGCGACGTCGTTTAGAGCATATCAGATTTGATGCTGGATTGAGTGAAATTTGTTCAGTAGGTGTGAGCAGATGTGCACGTCAACTTGGAGAAGTCAAGTGTTGGTCAATGGTACTGTGTAGATCGGTGCGGTTTAATGATTTCAGATTTGACCAGATCTGGATGTTCGCGAGCGGGCCTATGTTGAGAGATCTGTTGTTTTGAGTGGGACCCCTATGCTACGTCGTTTTACGATAACGTGGCGTCGTTTGATGATTGTGTGCTAGTATAGCGTAGCGAAGGTCAGATCTGTGTTAGCGCTCAGATATGAGTGGCGCTGAGATCTGAATGCTGGATTCAGATTTGACTTAAGTATTTGACTTTCACTGTAGCTTTGACCAGGATATTTTAATATAAGTGTAGAGCAATACTTAGTCGATTTCGAACACGATATTTCTTATCTTCTTCCCGAGAATATTCGCAAACCTTTACTGTTCATTCGAACCATTTTCTCAGTCTATTTTTATGCCGCCGTTTGGAGCAATATTTGTGGCGCTGAGCTCGTATTCCTTAGGGCTTTTGATTGATACCAGTTTGGAGCTTTAGATCGACGAGTTGAGGGAGCGCGAAGTAGTTGCAGGTTCGAGCATCTTTGCGATTGTTGTCCAACGGTTCTTCTGTTCTTTAGCAGCTTTAGACTACAAAGCTTTAGACTATAAGCTGGTTGAGCTTTGGTGCAAGCTGATTGTTAGATATATTGACAGATTTGAGCTCGTAGGAATCTTCTGTTGAGTTGGGAAGAGCTAGTAGAGCAGCTAAGTTGAGCAAGCTGTTGGAGTTGTGTTCTGCGTGATCTGTCGAGGTAGAAGCTGATATTTGAGGTACGAATTTGAGCTTATTTAAACAGCTTTGGCATAAGCATGAAATGTTTCCAGTGTGATCTGAATGTTGTGATCGAGTGTTTACGTGAACAGGATTGACTTGGCTGTTATATGAATTATTTGTTCTGTTTACGTATGATTTATGTATGTTGTGATCTGATATTGACTGGAATTCACGCATACATATTAAGCCTGATATTTGATTTATGACTCGAGTCGAGCTAGCGTTGTGATCGGTCGGCTGACTTGTCGTGCCTGAAAGGTCCAATGCTATCATCGAGGTGGTGGCCAGCTGAGTTTTTGCGCCTGAAGACCACTGAGCTGTGATGGTCAACGGACCTGAAGATCATGGATCGATGATTTCCATCGGTTGATTGGCTGTGCATTGTGTTTGAGGCTCAATTAAGATTTGATTGCCAACTGAGTTGTTGGCCTTGATTACCAATTGTTATTTGGCACCCTCATGCATCTCATAACATGAAATATTACATGTTTATGAATTGTTGTTTTATGAGTGCTCTTCGTACTGAGGTTTTGTGAGGATTGAGATTCGATAATTAGTGGTTAATCAGATTTGTCTAAGGATTAGTCACGGCAGTCAGGATTATCGAATTTCAGACCTGAGGATTTTGGTCGAATCGGGTTGGTAATTTTCAGATTTGACATAGAGTTGTTCAGCTTTGAGTTGTTTGGTTCTATCGGGTGAAATCTATGTTGACATTGGATTTGATTCGTGGAGTCCTTCGATCGAGGTCTGGTCGCAGTTAGTATTCAGATGTGAGTACTCATTTGAGGTGTTAGCGAGTGACATCTGAGTAGTAGAGACTGGAGCGAGTAGTGATGCGTCTAGTAGAGACTGGCGCGAGTAGTGATGCGTCGTCGTTTTGCAATTTCAGATGTCTCGCTAGTGGGTGAAATCTGTTCAATGGTGTGACCAGATGTCAACGGGGGTCAACGGTAATGCGTAGCTATCGAGCGCTGATATGAGGATAGCGAGAGACATCTGCTAGCGTTAGCGCGTGGATTGGAGAAGCTGTCACGTGTTGGTCAACACATCTGAGTTGACTGCTGTTGTTAGTGCTGTTCAGATGTTTTCAGCGAGAGAGATCTGTTCCAGATGTTGAAGCTCTGCTACGTTGTTTTGATTAGTTAACGCGACGTCGTTTGCAGTTGTGCGTTAGTGGAGCATAGCGAAGTCTGAATTGTGACAGCTGAGCCAGCTGTGAGTGAGCGCTGGGTTCAGATGTGAGGATTTCTACTTTAGTGTAAGATGGGATCTGAGTTGTTAAGAGCAGAAGCTAGATTCGAGGATATAAATACAAGTGCTGATCGACAGTTAACGTATTTTTGATCCCGACATTTCCTATCTCCTTCCCCGATACCCTCGAAACCCTTGCTGTTCACCGAGCACTATTTCTCCGATTTGCCTTCGATTTCCGTCGTTGTTTGGAGCAAGACTGGTGGCGCTGAGATCCTCTTGCTTAGCTCTTTCGATTGTTACCAGTTAGGCGACCTGATTCGATGCGTAGGAGGAGCGCAAAGGAATATCAGTGTTCGTGAAATTCTACGACAGTTGACCCAAGAATTCCTTAGTTCGTTTGAGCTTCTGGGTAAGTGTTTCCTTACTGTTTCAAGCTTAGTTCTAGTTATTAGAACCCGAACTGATAGGTAGAACCAGATATGAGTTCTGACCGTAGTCAGTAAGGTGTAGAAGTTCATATTTGAGCTAAGTTATGAGATGTCTTGACAGATTTGAGTTCCCAGGCAGTTCCTGCTGTGTTTGCCGAGACCAGAAAAGAAGCAGATTGGAGAAGGTTGAGTTTGTCGTGCCCTGGTGAGATCTGTTGAGGCAGAAACTAAGATCAGAGGTACGAATTGAGCTTCTGATTACAGCTTTGGCATAAGCGTGTAGTGTTTTGAAGCATGAATGATGCTCTGTAGAATCTTTTTGTGTGATTATTGTGCTTTACGTCAATATTTGTGGCTCATACCTGAATTTATATGTTCTGTTTACGTAATTTGTGCATGTTGTCATCAGATTTGAATTTCATGGCATACATGCATACATATTGAGCTTGATGATTGATTGAGAAAACGGGAAAGAGCCACGTTATGATCGGCAGACAGATGTGTCGTGCTTGAAAGGTCCAACGCTATCATCGGAGTGGTGACCGACTGATAGGTCGTGTCTGAATACCACCGAGCTGTGATGGGTAATTGAGTCGCCAGACCTGAAGATCACGGACCGATGATTTCCACCGGCTGATTGGCTGTGCGTGGTCTAGAGGCTCGCCTTTGAATTTCCAGCTGACTCTTTGTCCTAGATTGACCGATTCTTTGACAGCCCTCATGCATTCATGTTTTTATTTTCTGCATGTTTATGAGTTGTTGTTGTCTTAGTGCTCTTCGTACTGAGGTTTGACCTCCTATTTCTTTTCCTGCTTTTGTATTCTTGGATCTGCGTTGCCCATTGCAGGAGTTACATGTAATCTGGCTGGGCAGAGAGGAGCTTCAGCTAGTAGATCCCCGTTTGATTGAGTCCCAGTGAATTTATATTATGTATTGAATTAGGGGATGCCCTGAGTTTTTATGTATTTTGGGGATCTGTATTCGATGTTTTTGATTACCTGTCTGTTGTTTGGATTTCGAGTAAATCCTATTTTGGGTATGAATATTTTGAATGACTTTTTTTATTGTTCAGGCCCAAACGTTTGAAAAATTTTTAAGCACTATTTTAAGCTTCCGTGATTATGTGCTTAATTGGATTGTTAATCCTAGTTGATTAGCACGGGGCCTGACAGGTTTGACCTCGTTTCTTTTCCCTGTTTTTGGGCTGCATGGGTCTGTGATTGGCCTTCGCAGGTTCTTCAGGTAATCAAGCTGGACAGAGTGGAGCGACAGCTGGTAGATCTCCGTTCTGAGTCCCAGTTATATGTATTGATATATTGAGCCAGGGAATGTCCTGTGGCTTTAGTATTGGAGGGGATATGTATTTGTGACTGATTTCCTGTTGTTGGATTTACGTGTATAAATCCTTATTTTGATTATGAACTTATTTTGATTGATAAATTGGATCAGGCCCAAAACGAAAATTTTTAGCCTATATTTTGAATGATTCCGTGTAATTATGATTAAATGAATATTGAATATGTGATTAGCGCACTAGGCCAGAAATTTTTGGTATCAGAGCTTAAACTGGGATAAGAACGATTTCTGTTTCATCACACTCGAGTCTAGGAACATAGTTTGAGCTTGTGATTTTGATTGACTATGTGATTGTGTGATTTTGTATCTGCATCAGTGTATTATCTTCATGTGTTCTTACCTCCGAGTTTTGATAGATGCCTTATAGAAGAGGTAGGAGTAGAATTTCTAGGAAGACTAGTGAGGAGTCTAGGGCTCCCGATAGTTATGAGGATGTTGATCAGCAGAGTATACCTATGCGTCGTCGTGGTAGACAAACAGAGGTAGACGATGTGACTAGACAGATTGGCGAGATGGAACTAGTGTTGGCTAGGTTCCAGAGGATGAATCCCTCGACATTTACTAGTGCCGAGGGTGGTTTGATGGCTGAAGGCTGGTAGAGCATATGGAGGAATTGTTTGATGCGGTGGAGTATTCTAAGGAGAGACGACTGAAGCTAGCGGTTTTGCAGTTGAGTGAGAATGCTAAACGCTGGTGGAAGGGTACTTCTCGAGTTCTGAGAGAGAGTGGGACTTTGATTTCTTGGGAGAGCTTCTGTGTAGCCTTTCGACAGGAGTATACCCCTGAGTCGTACTACAACAACCGGGAGCGGGAGTTCGATAATCTGAAGCAAGGGAATTTGAGAGTAGCTGAGTATGTTAGACAGTTTTCTTCACTTTTGTCGTATGTTCCCCATGAGGCTATCCAGGAGCTGACGAAGAGGAACAAGTTTCTGAGAGGTTTGAGGCCTGAATTATTCCGCATGGTGTTGGCTGGTTCTCCTGCGACGTATGCTGAGGCTGTGGACAGGGCAGTGGATATTGAGGAGAGTCTGTTGGAGGCACAGACATAGGTTCAGCCGACAGTTGGACGCACTTTTCATCCTGTGTCGGAAGCGATGCCTTCGTTTCAACCTCCTCAGTCTTTGCAGCAATCAAATCGCCAGAGGTTTAAGCCTCGTGGGAAGCAGTTCAAGAGACGGTTGAATTCGAGTTCTTCTGGTTCCGTGAGTTCTGGTAGTAGTGGCTCTGGAGGAGTGATGTGTGGACAGTGCGGAGGTCGCCATATGACTACACAGTGTCATGGAGTTCATTGTCTTTTCCATAATTGTGGGCAGCCTGCACATTTCGCTAGGGTGTGTCCGAGTATGTCGCCTTGGGGAGCTCCGATTCTTTTTGTAAAGAAAAAGGATGGATCTATGAGGATGTGTGTGGACTTTCGGCAGTTGAATAAAGCAACGATCAAGAACAAGTATCCTTTGCCGAGGATTGATGAATTGTTTGATCAACTGCAGGGATCGGCATTGTACTCTAAGATTGATCTGCGATCTGGTTATCATCAGTTGCGGATCAGAGACGCCGATGTGGCGAAGACGGCTTTCACGATGAGATATGGGCGTTATGAGTTTCTAGTGATGCATTTTGGATCGATGAATGCTCCTGCTGTCTTCATGGACTTGATGAATCGGTGTAATCGAGGAGCTACAGAGAGCATAAAGAACACTTGAGGTTGGTGTTGCAAAAACTGAGAGACTCACAACTGTATGCAAAATTAAGCAAGTGTGAATTCTGGCTGGATAAGGTAATCTTTCTGGGTCATGTCATATCTGCATAAGGTATTTCGGTGGATCCTAGTAAGGTCGAAGCAGTTCTTAACTGGGAGCAGCCTAGGAATGTTTCTGAGATCCGTAGTTTCTTGGGTTTGGCTGTGTTAGAGTAGATGCCCAACTAGCCAACTTGTGACGTGTGGGTTTATAGACTCTTGTATATGACAATCTTTATATATGATATTTGCATTTATTTATGGCGTTCTTTACTTTCATTGTGTTGTATGATGATTAACAATTGCGTTGAGTAAAGACCTAGAATGCACTATAGTGTATGTTAGATGTGATAGTGGGTATGACGACTATCATGAAACACATCTAATAGTCACTGTATATTCTGAATTAGTTCCTAGTCGACTGGGCCGTCAAAATGAGGATAAGGCCGCCCGAGCTCGAGACTAGTATCTGCGATGCGAAGTACCATGTTTCATTGGTAGGGAACATTGTGATGTTCTGAGCATGCAGATAGATAGTGACCTGGTGATCTATCGAACTACCCTCGTTCGAACTTTCCAAGTGGTTACCATTTGTCGACTGGATAAGTCCGAGGTCTTGGTTGTACTGATTAGTCCTCACGACTCGAAACGACATTGAGGCTCTACATGATAGGCGCCTCACTTTGACCCGTTTTCCGACTCACTTGGGGTCGTTAGGCGGCGGGATTGGGTGAGGCCCCGATGCATGTAGGAGTCGATGCATCGTTGTCGAGGATTCACCGCTCGCAGACATGCGTGGATATCCTATGCTATCTGAGGGGATAATAGTGTTTAAATCTCTGGCCGGAGTGCTAGAAGTGTTTTAGGTAAATGGGTTTACCTAATTACACTCGCGATGTTACTATTTGATCTCCAAGATGTATGCATAGCTATCGGATCTTTAGCGACTCTCGATTTACCAATGGTCGTTGATCTGATCGGGATATATGGATTGAAAGGACCGTACTGTACGCTAACCACGACCAACTGGTTCTTGCAGGCACTATCAGTGATACCTAGGGAATCATGGGGCGATGTTGCTAGACGCTCTTACCATGATCCGATGGGCAAGTCCGGAATTGTGATTCCGGAGCCACAATGGTTGTGGGCCCACAACTAGCTGTATCCCTGAACCATTGAGGGTCACACAAGTACTGGATTCGAGATTCCTGCACGGATACTGAGCTCAATGTGTTGAGCATAGGAGGAGGATTTTGGAAGTGCGACTTCCTAAAAGTCAACAGGGGTCAAATCGTGATTTCCCGCTGTTGAGGGGCAAAACGGTCATTTTGCAATTTAGGGTTAGATGATCTGAAAAATTGTTTTTCATATCATAATATTCAGTTTTGGAAACTGAATCGATCGGTCCGATCTGATCGGCGATCGAAGTTGTAATGAAGTCGCAGTGATGGATATCGTCATTTGGACCCGGGTCCGTTGGGCCAGTCCAAGTCCATCACTAATCTACTTTAATTGTATTGAACGTTTCCCGGCCTAATTTTATTCTTCCGCTGGGGGGTTTTCTTCGATAGCCAAGCCGATGACGCAATTGACCCAGAGGATAGGAGATTTCTATGGACAGATGAATATGAGTCGAGTTTCCAGTTGCTCTAGGATAAGTTGACTACTGCTCCTGTGTTGGCTTTTCCTTCGGGTTCTGGAGGTTTTGTTGTTTGCTCTGATGCATATCTGAATTGTTTTGACTGTGTGTTGATACAGAACGGGCGAGTGATAGCTTATGCATCATGACAGTTGAAGCCCCACGAGACGAGATACCCCGTTCATGATCTAGAGTTGGCCGCCATTGTTTTCGCCTTGAATTTCTGGCGTCATTACTTGTATGGTGAGCAGTTCGTGGTATACACGGACCATAAGAGTTTGAAGTATATATTCACTCAGTCAGATCTAAACATGTGGCAACATCGTTGGATGTAGTTGTTTAAAGATTTTGACTGTGAGATTCAGTATCAGCCTGCACGGATTAACTTAGTGGCCGATGATTTGAGTAGGAAAGCCCAGCCTGCGATGTTGACATTGATAAGTATATCAAAATTCCATGAGGATTTGGGGACTTCTGGATGGCGTTTGCAGCCGAGTGATCAGTACTTTGTGGTTCTTCTCTTTAGGTTGAACCACAGATTGTTGCAGACATTAGAGCAGCACAGAGGACTGACCCGTATATTTGAGTTGAAGAGTAAGGCCTAGAATGGTCAGTCAGAAGATTTTTTCTGTTGCTTCTGATGGATTCATGAGGTTTCGAGGTAGAATGGTTGTTCCGAATTTGATTGATCTGAAGGAAACCATTTTGAACGAGGCCCATTGTAGTCGTTACAGTGTGCATCCAGGCGAGAAGAAGATGTATCATGCCTTGAAGTCTCACTACTGATGGGAAGGCATGAGAAATGATTTTTCTGGATTCGTAGCTCGATGGTTGAATTGTAAACAGGTTAAGGCCGAGAGAATGAGACCTGGTGGATTGCTATAGGGTTTAGAAGTGTCTCAATGGAATTGGGAGCACGTCGCCATGGATTTTGTGACTCACTTGCCTCGATCAAATAGGGGATGCAATGCAATTTGGGTGGTGATTGACAGGCTTTCGAAGTCAGCCCATTTCATTCCCTATGATGTGAGGTGTTCTATGAAGAAGATGGCTAGACTATACATCGACCATGTGGTTAGATTGCATGGAGTGCCGGTTTTGATAGTGTCTGATAGAGATCCAAGATTTACTTCCCGATTCTGGAATAGCTTGCAAGCAGCTATGGGTTTAAGTTTGGCTATGAGTACAACTTATCACCCGTAGACAGATGGCCAATCTGAGAGGACCATACAGATTTTTGAGGATATGCTGCGAGCAATAGTGATGGATTTCAGTGGTAGCTGGCAGGATTCTTTGTCTTTGGTCGAATTTTCGTATAACAATAACTACCAAGTGACTATCGGGATGGTCCCATTTGAGGCGATGTATGGTCGTAAATGTAGATCACCAATTTTTGGGAAGAAGTTGGTGAGAAATAGCCATGTACTCCTGAATATGTGCATCATATGAAAGATCATATAGAGTTGATTCGGAGAAGAATGAAAGCTGCACAAGATCGCCAAGCTATCTATGCTAACAAGAGACGCAGACCTTTGGATTTTTATGTTGGCGATCGAGTATTTCTGAAATTTTCTCCTTTCAAGAGCGTGATGAGATTCAGACTTAAGGGTAAACTGGATCGTAGATTCGTTGGTCCATTCGATATTATTGAGATGATTGGATCTTTGGCATATAGATTACGATTGTCTGCTGAGTTAGCAGCGATACATGATTGTTTCATGTGTCAATGTTGAGGAAATATGAGCCAGATCCGTCCCATGTGCTGAGAACTGATGAATTGGAGCTAGATCAGACCCTGAGTTATGTTGAATATCCAGTGCAGATTCTGTATAAGAAGGAGAAACAGCTGAGGAAAAAGAGTATACCGTTGGTGATGGTCCAATGGAGCAAGCAAGGTAGAGAGGAAGTGTGAGGAATCAGATTTTAGATTAGTGATTAATCGGATTTATTTGGGATTAGTCGCATGAATTTTTAGGATTTTATGAGAGAAAATCCAATTGCAGTAGAATTCAGCAGTAGCGCGAGTTGATGAAGTCTGATCAGTCGTTGATGGCGTAGAAGAGATACGCTGTCGTTTCGTGAAAATCAGACGTCGTGCTAATGCAAGGAAATCAGGTGTAGCGCATTTCAGACATCTACTATAGCGAGTGAATAATGCGTCGTCGTTTTGCTATTCAGTAGTAGTGTTTGAAGAGGTATCTTCTGGCAGCAAGTGCGCGAGTGCGAGGATTAATGAGAACGTGATACGTGTTGGTCAACCTTTTAGTGTTGACTGCTGTTGTTGAAGTGCAAATCAGCAGTTGCTATTGTGAGGAATTGATTTAGTCGAGCGACCAGCTGTTGGTTTGAGGAACCAGTCGCTGGGGGTGAAGCGACGTCGTTTTGATAAGTTGAAACGCAGAGTTTTGTGTGCAACGCTTTTGATCAGCTGTTGGCAGTGAAGGTGACTTGTCCCTTACGTCGTCGTTTGAATTGTTTAGCGTGACGAACTGTTGGTTGTTTCGAAAGGAATCTGTTGTCAGTTGTTGGAACGCTGCGGCGTCGTTTTATTTAGTTGATGCGACGTCGTTTTGGTGCGTGATGAGAAATGCAATGTCTGATGGTTGCTGCTGGTTTCTGTTGTGAGCAAACGCTGGTGTCTGTCGTAAGATACCTACTGTTTCGATGTCTGATGATTTTGTGAACAGCAGCTGTTGGAATTGGGAGATATATAGATAAGTGTTGATCGACACTTAGAATTATTCTGAACCCGACATTTCTTATCTCCATATTCAAACCCTCGTTTTAGCTACTGTTCACCGAACGTTTCTTCCCTAGATTTCTGTCGATTACAGCCTTTGTTTTCGATGATTTTGGTGGTGCTGGATTCCTTGTGAGTTGCTATGTCGATTGCTACTCATTAGAGGTTGTGGAACGACTTGTGGAAGTGAGCGTGAAGCTGCTGGTGTACGAGGATTTCTGGAGAAATCTGATTGAGTGTTCTTTGATTGTTGTACGCTTCTGGATTTGAGGTTCTAGGTGCATCCTGCCGTGATTGCCGTAGCAGAAGGAAGATAACTTTCTTAAGTTTTTTGTGCTGTGCCTTTCAAATCTGTTGAGGTAGAAATGAGCTGTTGAGGTACGAATGGAGCAGATTTAACAGCTTTGAGCGTGGACATGGCTGTGATTGATGTTATGAAATCTGCTGATGTGATTCAGTGTTTTTACGTGATACAGTTTGTTCAATTGTTTGAGTTGTACATGCTGTTTTCACGTATTGAATTGTATGCATTGTGAATTGAATATTGATTTGGCATACATGCATACATCTTGAGCCTGATCTACAGATTGATTGATGACCTGATTGATAGCCAGTGACTGGCCGACAGCTGTGTCGTGCATGAAAAGTCCAACGCTATCATCGGAGTGGTGACTATCGGATTCGAGTGTCTACCACCGAGCTGTGATGGGCTGACGGGCTCTGAAGATCACGGACCGATGATTTCCCCGGTTGATACACTGTGCGGGTATAGAGGCTGATTGTGATGATTTTCCAGTTGATACACTAGTCTAGCTATCCGATCCTTGATAGCCCTCATGCATTTCATAGCATTGATTATAGCATGTTGCATGATTAGCTGTTCAGATAGCTCTTCGTACTGAGGCTTGACCTCGTATTTCTTTTCTTTCTTTTGTTTTATTTGGGTCTGTGTTACCCATTTGCAGGATCTTCAGGTAACCAAGCTGGACTGAGTGGAGTTCCAGCTGGTCGATCCCCGTTTCCTTGAGTCCCAGTTTATTTTTTGATATGTATTGAACCGGGGGATGCCCCATGTTTTTTTGTATTGGGGATCTGTATTTGATTTGAGACTTGTTGTTACCTGCTTTATATGAGTTTGACTCAACTCGTATTTTGATTATGAATATTTTGAAGGATGATTTGAGTTCAGGCCCAAAAGATTTCGAAAAATTTTTAAGCCCGATTTTACGCTTCCGTGATTATGTGCTTAATTGTTCTATATTCTCTGTTTATTAGCACGGGGCTTGACATTTTTGGTATCAGAGCTTAAACTGCGATAAGCTCGATTTCCTTTGATCACACTCGAGTCTAGGCACAGAGTTTTGAATTGATTTTGATTGACTCTGTGACTTATGTGATCTCTTATCTGTCTATGTGATATATCTGCTGTGAGATCTTACCTCTAGACTTGTGAAGATGCCGCCGAGGAGAGGAAGAGGTAGGACGACTAGGCGTACCGAGGAGGAGTCTAGGGCAGGTAGTGATGATGATATTTAGCAGGTTGAGAACGTTACTAGACAGATATGCGAGATGGAGTTGGTTTTAGCTAGGTTTCAACGGATGAACCCTCCGACGTGTTCTGCGGCCGAGGGTGGTGCGATGGCTGAGGCTTGGTTAGTTCAGATGGAGGAGTTGTTCGATACTCTGGAGTATGCTCCCGAGAAACGACTGAAGCTAGCGGTGTTGCAGCTGAGAGACAATGCGCAGCGCTGGTGGAGAGGTACTTCTCGTATCCTTCGTGACAGTGGGGCTGTGATCACCTGGGAGAGCTTCTGTGAGGCGTTTTGACAGGAGTATACCCCGGATTTCTACTACAACAGTCGTGAGCGGGAGTTCGACAACCTGAAGCAGGGCAGCATGCGAGTGGCTGAGTATGCCCGACAGTTTTCTGCTCTCTTGATGTATGTGCCACACGTAGCCAACTAGGAGAGGACGAAGAGGAACAAATTTCTGAAAGGCTTGAGGCCTGATCTGTACCGGATGGTTTTGTCTGGTTCACCTGTGACCTACATTGAGGCAGTGAACCGAGCAATGGACATTGAGGAGAGTTTACTGGAGGAGGATGCTCCGAATCAGCTGACTACTGGACGCACCTATCAGCCTGTGCAGGATGCTTCGCAATCTTTCCTTTCTCCTCAAGGGTCGCAGCAGCAGTCGAATCACAAAAGGTTTCGACCTCGAGTGAAACAGTTCATGTGAGGCTCTCTACTCACAATTAATCTTCTAATCTTAATCAGTGGGTTAAAAATGTAACCTAAACAAGTTTAACAATCTAATCTGGTTTGTACATAACGTACTAAAAAAAAAATTTCGACCAGCAGAAGCGGAAGTCAGCAGAAGCATAATCAACTCAGCTGGTAGCGTATAAATGATTCCTTTATACAAAAATTCAAAGTTTACAACGGTTACAGGCTAAGTTAACTAGTACATGTTTAAGTTTTTTTTTATACAAAACCAGACGTAAGCAACTTAAGACCAGTCGTCCAAACATCTAGACTATCAGCTGGTGCTTCATCTTCTTGCTGCTTATCTAGTGTCTAGGTAGTATCTCTCGCTACCCATAGTTGCTCCCCACTAGTTCTTTCTTCCTGTTGTCATGCACACATACAAAACAAAACAACAGCCGGATAAACTCCGATGAGAATCATCTCAATATAATCAGCAGGTACGCATAAGAACAATAAACTGCATAACAGTATATCAACTGTAAATAAATGCAATGATATGAAATGATTCAAGTTCTTCTTTTCAATCTCAGAATTGATTCCATATCAGTTCGACGCCATCAAGATTCGTATCCGATCTTGACATGAATATTCATCTATCGAAACCATCTCCGGCTTCGAAAATCAGGCCAACTCATTCCTGGGCGTTAGAATCAATTCAATTCTCTTCAATATGCAAACTCATGCAAATATAAAAGATCCACTACCTGTGATGGATCGACACACACATAACTCAAGTTCTAAATCAAGAACAGTAATCATATATGTATGTGATTTCATCGGAATACTCAAGAAATATCATTCTTGAGTAAGCTAGTTCCTGACTCTTCTGTCAGATTATACCTTTGTTTCTCTGTTCTCAAATACTTCAATCAGTGTTCTTACACTCTGTTCTTCACTTCCGAAGATTCTTGCAAAATCAAAGGTCGATAACTGAAATCAAGATGTTCTCAGCATTTCAAATTCACTCTTATTTATAGACAACGCTCTTCTGTATTTCTTGCAGCATTTCAAACGTATTCAATTCGAGTTCCACGTGTCATGCTGAGTATTCAAACAAGATATACTCCCACCGCTTCGAAGGTGGATAACGATAAACAAATTCTTCAACTGCTGTTCATCATCCTCAGTCGCTGTTCGAAGATCGTTGTTCTTCAGCAGATGCAAGAATCAGCTGTTGTAATAACCAGTCGCAACAACAGGAATCCAGTCGCAACATAAATCCAGTCGCAACATAAATCCAGTCGCAACATCTCAAAACTCAAAAAGATGTCGTTATAACTAATCTCAACGACGTCGTTACATGTCATCAGCTGGTACTACTTCACTTAAAAGAACCAGCAGCTGGTCGTACTTCTATTCTAACAGCTGATTTCGCAATAATAGTCGAAACGGTATCGTATCAACATCTCCTGGTGATAATCAAAACGGTGTCGCATTGATCCCTCGACTGGATAATCAGCAGATACCAAAATCTCTCGACTGATTTCCAATCTCTCGTCTGGTTGCTAAACGACGACGTATCAAGGCTCATAGTCATAATTCAAAACGCTGTCGTATATTCTCTCAGCTGGAACTAATTTCCCCTCGACTGGTTTGCGTTTAATATCAAAACGACAACGTCTTACTTACGTCATCATCAACCAGCAGATACAACAATAACCAGCAGGTACATAAACCAGCAGATTCGTAAGAAACTCTTGCTGCTGATTTCTCGGGCGTAACAGTAACTAACACGTGGTGCTTTCTCATTGACCATTCTATTCGCGCGTCTATTTCCAGTTGAAATCAACACTAATGCTTCAACTGAATTTCAAAATTCTATCAGTCGCGAGCTACAGTAACCTGCTGCTGATTTTATCAAATCGCTTCGTCTGGTTACTGTGTCTGGTTCTTACACTTAGCGTGATTTAACGATCTTCAGTTCATGAATCACCCAACACTTCCAGAAGAAATCCGAGCTCATAATCAAGCTTCATCAAATTCTTGAATGTCGAAATTACTCCACTAATCCACTTCGTAATGCTTCTGGGCATTACATATCTCCCCCTCTAAGATTCGAGTTCGTCCTCGAACTCATCAGCAGTTGCTATATATACATATGGACATAAGGAGAATTTGATGCTGAACAACAGCTAACCTTATTGGAAGAGATACTGGGAATCGTTGTTTCATATCATCTTCCACTTCCCAGGTTGCTTATTCAACGCCATGTCGATTCCATTGAATCTTTACTAAGGGAATCGTCTTCGTTCGAAGGTGTTTGTCTTTCTGATCAAGAATCTGAATTGGTTGTTCAAAATAGCTCAATGTTTCATCCAACTCAGCTTCTTCAGCAGGAATAACATGAGAAGTATCAGGCATATACTTTCTCAACATAGATACATGAAAAACATCATGTATACCTGAAAGAGATGGAGGTAAAGCCAGTCGATATGCGAGATCACCTATCTTCTCTAAAATTTCATAAGGACCAATGAATCTAGGAGACAATTTCCCTCGTTTTCCAAATCTGATGGTACCCTTGAAAGGAGAAATTTTCAAGAATACTTTGCCCTCTGTTTCAAAACTCAAAGACCTTCGTCTGGTATTCGCATATTTGGCTTGCCTATGATGTGCTGTTCGCATTCTCTGCTGAATCAATTTCACTTTTTCAGTCATTTCTCTAATCAAGTCGGGTCCTAGCTCAGGCACTTCGGAAACATTGTTAGGATAAAATTTATAGTTTTGGTGATAACAAAGAAAAGAAAAGATTTGTAATTAAATGATAATATTCACGATGATCAACATTGCTGACAATAGTGATTAGCCCAAGCTACAGTTATAAGTTTCGAGTTGATCAAAATTAGATCTTGGAACAGTTTGGAACAGTGGAGTAATTGATTTGGCTATTCGAGTTATGATGAAGAAGTGAGAATTAAGATATCTGCCAACAGCTCTTGTCTACTGTATCACAATGGTATATGCAAACAGCAACGGGAACAGTAACTCGTTCTACCAACAGAAAGGGCCGTACGCATTGATAAGTTTGCTCAACAGATCTTGGAACAGTACTATTTATTGACATCAGACTTCGCTACAGTATTGTCCTTGAAAACAGTACAAGTATATATCGATAGCTCTGTGTAAGACAGTTAGCTCAACACGACATCGTTTGCCTCAACGGATCTGATGACGTCAGCCACAGGAAAACACTAGACATCATGACGTCACCATCATATTCAGCTTCAACGATCTCTACAGACATGATGACGTCATCAGTGCTAAAAACTTGTAAATGGAAAGATATGATGAGTCATCAGTACTGATATTTGCAAATGGATACCGCGACAAGATCTCTCAACAGTAAGGAACTGTTCATTCGTCTTCTTCAAGGAAAGATCCGTCGATAGAAAAGATTTCAGGTGCAAGCATAAAGTTGATTCAAATTCGATCGTATACTCATTTGGAAAAGATCGATGACCAAAACAAGAATCACTCATACCGCCTGAAATTAAGGAGACGAGATTAGTACTATCTTTGGAAAAATAGTACACATCGCCTCTACGGGAGTACACACATATGGAAATGATACTCGCATCCCTGACGAAACGCAATTTACCATATACTGAAGCGAGATTGACGGCGTTCCACTGTCAGGAATTCAAAAAGGATTCGCTACCTTATCTGGATTCATCGACCGTTGAACGAAGATTATAAATAGCAGACATTTTGCTTTGAAGAACAACCCTCGCCACTGCTATTGCAGAAACGCTGTCAAAATACTCCCAGAGCTTACTCTTCATTGAAAGCATTCAAAGCTCCAGCACTCGAAGAATCTTCACCTTTGATATTCATTGTTATATCTTCGAGTGTCACTCTCTGGTTCACATTATTGAATCAAGTTTCTTTGTCTTAGAAACCAGAGATTTTACAGACTCACAAAGTGTATTCATTGTTGTATTTGATTGAGTCTGTAACAAACGTGCTTCTCAAAAAGCCGTTTGAAAACACTAAAGTGTTGTAACCAGCAGCTGCGTCTGCTTGGATTGTCGTTGTGAGATACTAGGAGTTCTCGTAGCTGCGGGTTACGGGATTGGGTGTTTGTAGAAAGGCTACTCTCATCAAAGTCTTCTAGTGATACCTTCCGAGGAGGAAGAAGGGGAGACGTAGGACA
>KV014916.1:17819-30358 GCA_001598015.1 Dorcoceras hygrometricum | reverse complement strand
TCGACAGATCACAGTACAGTACTATTTATTGACATCAGACTTCGCTACAGTATTGTCCTTGAAAACAGTACAAGTATCTATCGACAGTGTAAGGCAGGACAGTTAGCTCAACACGACATCGTTTGCCTCAACGGATCTGATGACGTCAGCCACAGGAAAACACTAGACATCATGACGTCACCATCATATTCAGCTTCAACGATCTCTACAGACATGATGACGTCATCAGTGCTAAAACTTGTAAATGGAAAGATATGATGACGTCATCAGTACTGATATTTGCAAATGGATACCGCGACAAGATCTCTCAACAGTAAGGAACTGTTCATTCGTCTTCTTCAAGGAAAGATCCGTCGATAGAAAAGATTTCAGGTGCAAGCATAAAGTTGATTCAAATTCGATCGTATACTCATTTGGAAAAGATCGATGACCAAAACAAGAATCACTCATACCGCCTGAAATTAAGGAGACGAGATTAGTACTATCTTTGGAAAAATAGTACACATTGGCAGAGGCGATTTCTACGGGAAAGCACACATATGGAAATGATACTCGCATCCCTGACGAAACGCAATTTACCATATACTGAAGCGAGATTGACGGCGTTCCACTGTCAGGAATTCAAAAAGGATTTGCTACCTTATCTGGATTCATCGACCGTTGAACGAAGATTATAAATAGCAGACATTTTGCTTTGAAGAACAACTCTCTTGAAGTACTATCTTTGGAAAAATAGTACACATTGGCAGAGGCGATTTCAAGGGAAAGCACACATATGGAAATGATACTCGCATCCCTGACGAAACGCAATTTACCATATACTGAAGCGAGATTGACGGCGTTCCACTGTCAGGAATTCAAAAAGGATTTGCTACCTTATCTGGATTCATCGACCGTTGAACGAAGATTATAAATAGCAGACATTTTGCTTTGAAGAACAACTCTCTTGCCACTGCTATTGCTAAAACGCTGTCAAAATACTCCCAGAGCTTACTCTTCACTGAAAGCATTCAAAGCTCCAGCACTCGAAGAATCTTCACCTTTGATATTCATTGTTATACCTTCGAGTGTCACTCTCTGGTTCACATTGTTGAATCAAGTTTCTTTGTCTTAGAAACCAGAGATTTTACAGTACTCACAAGTGTATTCATTGTTGTATTTGATTGAGTCTGTAACAAACGAGCTTCTCAAAAAGCCGTTTGAAAACACTAAAGTGTTATAACCAGCAGCTGCGTCTGCTTGGATTGTCGTTGTGAGATACTAGGAGTTCTCGTAGCTGCGGGTTACGGGATTGGGTGTTTGTAGAAAGGCTACTCTCATCAAAGTCTTCTAGTGATACCTTCCGAAGAGGAAGAAGGGGAGACGTAGGACATTGAAGTCCGAACTTCCAGAAACAAACTCTGATTTTACTTTCTCAGTCATCTCTCTAATAAAATCTGGTCCCAACTCAGGTACTTCTGAAACATCATCCCAATATAATGGTGAACGACACTTCCTTCCATACAACGCATCAAACGGAGCCATTTCAATGCTGGTTTGATAACTGTTGTTGTATGAAAATTCCACCAGCGGTATTGAATCTTGCCATGACATACCAAAATCCAATACTACTGCTCTAAGCATATCTTCAAGTGTTTGAATCGTCCTCTCAGATTGCCCATCAGTTTGAGGATGATAAGCAGTGCTTAGATGTAGTTTCGTACCCAGTGCTTGCTGTAAACTACTCCAAAAATAAGAAGTAAATTTGGGATCTCTATCAGACACAATTGATTTTGGTATTCCATGCAGTCTTACCACTTCTCTAACATACAAATCTGCCATTTGATCATGTCGATAGGTCATTCGATAAGGAATAAAACAAGCAGATTTTGTCAACCTATCGATAATCACCCAAACTGCATCACAACCTCTGGATGATTTTGGCAATTTCGTTACAAAGTCCATGGAAATATGATCTCATTTCCATTCAGGAACTGATAGACTCTGTAATAAACCAGCAGGTTTCTTTCTTTCCGCTTTCACCTGATGACAGTTCAAACACTTTGAAACAAATTCAGCTACATCAGTCTTCATTTGTTTCCACCAATATTGTTTCTTCAAATCATTATACATCTTTCTGCCACCTGGGTGAATGCTGAATTTGCTTCTATGAGCTTCATTCAAAATCTGATCTTTCAACTCCTTAATATCTGGAATAACAAGTCTGCTATTCACATACAACACATCTTCGTTGTTGATACGGTACTCATATTGATGTCCTGCTTTCACCAGCTCAATCTATTTCTGGGTATTCACATCTCTCTTTTGTGCTTCCTTAATTCGAATCAGCAGATCAGGTTCAACACTGATAGCACAAATTCTCATTGGTTTGCTCTCCAATTCAAATACATATCCAGAAATGCAGCAAGTTTCTATTAAATTCGACACTCCAATCGTAGTCAAAGATAGAGCACAAATCTTTCTACTCAAAGCATCAGCTGCTGCATTCGACTTTCCTGGATAGTACTTGATTTCACAATCAAAATCTTTCAATAAATCCAGCCATCTTCTTTGTCTCATGTTCAATTCTGACTGGGAAAACAGATACTTCAGACTCTTATGATCCGAAAAGATCTCGAATTTCTCACCATATAAATAATGTCGCCATATCTTCAATGCAAACACAATGGCTGCTAATTCAAGATCATGAATTAGATAGCGAATTTCATGAGGTTTGAGCTGTCTTGAGGCGTATGCAATCACATGACCTCGCTGCATTAGAACACACCATAATCCGTGGTGAGATGCATCGCAATACACAACAAATCCACCAGTACCTACCGGAATTGTTAAAACTGGTGCAGTAGTTAATCTTTGTTTCAACTCAAGAAAACTGTTCTCGCATGCTTCTGACCAAATAAAGGGCGCATTTTTCTGTGTCAACTGAGTTATAGGTTTTGCAATACTCGAGAAATCGTGAATAAATCTTCGGTAATACCCTGCAAGACCCATAAAACTTCGAATTTCAGGCACAGATTTTGGTCTAGGCCAATTGATTACTGCCTCTATCTTACTGGGATCCACCGATATTCCAGCTCCAGAGATAATATGGCCAAGAAATACAACTCTTTGTAACCAAAACTCACATTTTGACAACTTCGCATACAGCTTTTTATTTCTCAAAGTCTGCAACACTGTTCGAAGATGACTCGCATGATCATTCAGATTCTTCGAATAGATTAGAATATCATCAATAAATACAATCACGAAATCATCAAGATATCTTTGGAAGACTCGGTTCATTAAACTCATGAACACTGCTGGTGCATTAGTCAATCCAAATGGCATGACTACAAATTCATAGTGTCCATATCTTGTTCGAAAGGCAGTCTTCGATATATCTTCATCTCTTACTCGCAATTGATGATATCCCGATCTCAAATCAATCTTTGAATATACTGTCGAACCTTGCAACTGATCAAATAAATCATCTATTCGTGGCAAAGGATATTTATTCTTTACAGTTGCTTTGTTCAATTGCCGGTAATCAATGCATAGCCTCATCGATCCATCTTTCTTTCGCACAAAAAATACTGGAGCACCCCAAGGAGAAACACTTGGTCTAATGTATCCCTTGATAAGAAGATCCTCCAGCTGATCTTTCAATTCTTTCAATTCAATTGGTGCCATTCTATATGGTGCTTTCAATATTGGTTGTGTGCCTGGCATCAATTCAATGCTGAAGTCTACCTCTCGATATGGAGGTAATCCTGGGATCTCATCAGGAAAAACATCAGCAAACTCGCACACTACTGGTATATCCACCAGATTCGGGCTACTTTTCTTCGTATCTATCGCATAAATAAAAAATCCCTCCGCTCCTTTCTGTAACAGATTATTCATTGTAATAGCAGAGATTAAAGGAATTCTAGCTCGTGATCCCTTACCATAAAATTTCCATTCATCAGCGTACTCTTGTTTGAATCGCACCACTTTCTGAAAACAATCCACTGTTGCTCTATACTTGGTTAGCATATCAATGCCCACAATACAATCAAAATCAGATAATCCAAGCACAACACAATCAATCTCAATTGCGTGACCCTCAAACTGTAATACACAATTTCTAACCGCTGTGATCGATACCATTCCCTTCCCCAGAGGTGAAGAAACCGATACTATTTCAGTTAAAGGTTCAGCAGATAACTTATGTGATATTACAAAATGCTCGGAAATGAAGGTATGTGAGGCACCAGTATCAATTAAGACATACGCTGGAAAGTTTCACAAGTAGCAGTTACCTGAAATAACATCATCTGGGGCTGCCTGTGCTTGCTCTTCAGTCAATGCAAACACTTTGGCTTATTGCTTAGGAGGTTGGCTCACTGTCTGGCTTCCTCCTTGTCTGTTTTGTTGCGGGTTTTGAGGTTGATAAGATTGTACAGAAGACCTTTCGGGTGCTGGCAGTGTTCTTGTTGCTGCTGAATTCTGGAAATTCCCAGAATTACGTTGAGGACATATTCTCGCAAAATGTCCCGGCTGGTTACAAATACGGCAGAGGCCAGATACTCCTCTGCATTCTTCTGTGGCATGTCTCCCTCCACATTTGTTACAATACTCGCCAGCTTGTGGTCCTGGTTGCATTTGTTTAAACTCGCTCGAGCTGGATGAACTACTGGTTCCAGATCGTTTAAATTGTTTTCCTTTTCCCTTGAAAAATTTTTTCTTTTTCTCGCTGCTGCTGCTTCCAGCATCAAAGCGAGGAGGTGGTGGAATATGTGGATTCTCTGCTGCTTTGGCTGCTACTGGCACAAATTGTGCTCTTCGCTGCCTTAGCAATCCAGTTTCAGCTCCTTTTACTCGATTCAACGCATCAGCAAAAGTATTTGGTCTTCCTGTATTTACCAAAGTAAAGACATCTGGATTCAATCCATTAATGAATTGATCCGCTTGGGCTTCATCGTTCATAGCAACATGTGGCGCAAATTTCAGCAAACTCGTGAACTTGGAAACGTAATCCTCTATATTCAACTGCCCTTGTCGCAAGTTCGAAAATTCTGCTCCTTTATCTTTCCTATAAGAGACTGGGAAGAACCTTTGATAGAAAGCTGTTCGGAATACTGCCCATGTGATCACAGTACCCTGATTTTCAAGCGCTTTCTTTGTTGCTACCCACCAGCTTTTCCCAACACCATGCAGCTGGTGTACAATCAATTTCACCCGACGCTCATCTGTGTACTCAAGTGCTTCGAACAACTGCTCTATATCTTCTAACCAGTTTTTGCAATCAATAGCACTTTCTGTTCCTATCAACGTCGGTGGTTTAAACGACTGGAATCGTTTTAACAAAGTCTCTATTGGAGTAGCAGCTGCATTCAAAACCTCAGTAGATGTACTGCCCTGTTCTGTATGCCGATTCGTGATTCTTCGAGGAGGCATATCTAAGAATCAAACAGACATGTTTATCATTTCTCATCAAACAAGAACAAATCAATTTCAGTCCCTCCTCTGATTAGCATACATTAATGTACTGCTGCTCAACAGATCGAGTGCTGATTCCTACTTCACTCAATACATGCTGTTAATCACTTCCAACGCATGTATTTCTCATAGTTCTTCGGTATATTCTTACCATTTATACACAAGAATCATGTGATATAAATTCAAAAGCAGTAAGACATATACCACACAAGCATGCAATTTATCATAGGAAGAACTCGATCTACCGCACTTATCTAGTTCAAAAATCTCACTATTGTAGTAACAACGCTCTGATACCACCTGTTGTGAGGCTCTCTGCTCACAATTAATCTTCTAATCTTAATCAGTGGGTTAATAATGTAACCTAAACAAGTTTAACAATCTAATCTGGTTTGTACATAACGTACTAAAAAAAAAAATTTCGACCAGCAGAAGCGGAAGTCAGCAGAAGCATAATCAACTCAGCTGGTAGCGTATAAATGATTCCTTTATACAAAACTTCAAAGTTTACAACGGTTACAGGCTAAGTTAACTAGTACATGTTTAAGTTTTTTTTTTTTATACAAAACCAGACGTAAGCAACTTAAGACCAGTCGTCCAAACATCTAGACTATCAGCTGGTGCTTCATCTTCTTGCTGTTTATCTAGCGTCTAGGTAGTATCTCTCGCTACCCATAGTTGCTCCCCACTAGTTCTTTCTTCCTGTTGTCATGCACACATACAAAACAAAACAACAGCCGGATAAACTCCGGTGACAATCATCTCAATATAATCAGTAGGTACGCATAATAACAATAAACTGCATAACAGTATATCAACTGTAAATAAATGCAATGATATGAAATGATTCTAGTTATTCTTTTCAATCTCAGAATTGATTCCATATCAGTTCGACGCCATCAAGATTCGTATCCGATCTTGACATGAATATTCATCTATCGAAACCATCTCCGGCTTCAAAAATCAGGCCAACTCAGTCCTGGGCGTTAGAATCAATTCAATTCTCTTCAATATGCAAACTCATGCAAATATAAAAGATCCACTACCTGTGATGGATCGACACACACATAACTCAAGTTCTAAATCAAGAACAGTAATCATATATGTATGTGATTTCATCGGAATACTCAAGAAATATCATTCTTGAGTAAGCTAGTTCCTGACTCTTCTGTCAGATTATACCTTTGTTTCTCTGTTCTCAAATACTTCAATCAGTGTTCTTACACTCTGTTCTTCACTTCCGAAGATTCTTGCAAAATCAAAGGTCGATAACTGAAATCAAGATGTTCTCAGCATTTCAAATTCACTCTTATTTATAGACAACGCTCTTCTGTATTTCTTGCAGCATTTCCAACGTATTCAATTCGAGTTCCACTTGTCATGCTGAGTATTCAAACAAGATATACTCCCACCGCTTCGAAGGTGGATAATGATAAACAGATTCTTCAACTGCTGTTCATCGTCCTCAGTCGCTGTTCGAAGATCGTTGTTCTTCAGCAGACACAAGAATCAGCTGTTGTAATAACCGGTCGCAACAAAAGGAATCCAGTCGCAACATAAATCCAGTCGCAACATCTCAAAACTCAAAACGATGTCGTTATAACTAATCTCAACGACGTCGTTACATGTCATCAGCTGGTACTACTTCACTTAAAAGAACCAGCAACTGGTCGTACTTCTATTCTAACAGCTTATTTCGCAATAATAGTCGAAACGGTATCGTATCAACATCTCCTGGTGATAATCAAAACGGTGTCGCATTGATCCCTCGACTGGATAATCAGCAGATACCAAAATCTCTCGACTGATTTCCAATCTCTCGTCTGGTTGCTAAACGACGACGTATCAAGGCTCATAGTCATAATTCAAAACGCTGTCGTATATTCTCTCAGCTGGAACTAATTTCCCCTCGACTGGTTTGCGTTTAATATCAAAACGACAACGTCTTACTTACGTCATCATCAACCAGCAGATACAACAATAACCAGCAGGTACATAAACCAGCAGATGCGTAAGAAACTCTTGCTGCTGATTTCTCGTGCGTAACAGTAACTAACACGTGGCGCTTTCTCATTGACCCTTCTATTCGCGCTCTGTTTCCAGTTGAAATCAACACTAATGCTTCAATTGAATTTCAAAATTCTATCAGTCGCGAGCTACAGTAACCTGCTGCTGATTTTATCAAATCGCTTCGTCTGGTTACTGCGTCTGGTTCTTACACTTAGCGTGATTTAACGATCTTCAGTTCATGAATCACCCAACACTTCCAGAAGAAATCCGAGCTCATAATCAAGCTTCATCAAATTCTTGAATGTCGAAATTACTCCACTAATCCACTTCTTAATGCTTCTGGGCATTACAGTTCATGAATAAGGCGAAATCGAGTTCCTCTGGTTCGGCGAGTTCTGGTCCTGGCAGTGGTTCAGGCAGCATGTCTTGTTGACAGTGCAGAGGAAGGCATCCGACTTTGCAGTGTCGTGGAGTTCAGGGGTGTTGCCATAACTGTGGACAGCCCGGAAATTTTTAGAGAGTATGTCCTTTGTTGAGGGGTCAGTCTTCAGTTCCTTCGCAGCAGGGATCAGCTGGTGGTTCTTCTCAGAGACCGCAGTTTCCTGCCCCTACCCAGCGATCTGGATTCCAACCCCGTGAGCCTTCTAGGTTTGGAGCACCTTCGAGACCTCAGTTTCAGATTCCATGTTGGGATAGCAGTGGCGGATCCGGATCCCGTCTCCCGGCGGCGCAGCGGAAGTTTAAAATTTGGCACCGGGAAAAGTTCAATACAATAAAATCATGTTATAAACCATTCATAGGATGATTAGTAGATTTCCTTACTGGCGACTTGCGCCTGGCTCCAACCGGAATTACAAGAAGACCGGCTCTTCACGGTAGGCGGCTGTAGATTCGTCAATCAGGTCCACGACCGGAAGGTAGACTCCTTCGTCAGCCTGCACTAGAAGGCCTGACGAGATCAACACGGACGGAAACTCCTCGAAAAGTTGGTCGGAGCAACTCCGGCGAGGGGCGGCGATGGCGGCGTGGTGGCCGACGGCGGCGGCGGCTAGTGAGGAGAGGGAGGCGGCCGAATGGGTGCTCTAGCAGGCCCAAGTCCCTATATGAACACTCGGTTCGTTTAATTCATTACGGTTTCATCATAACTCCGATCGACGATCAGATCAGACCGATCGACTCAGTTTCCAAAACTGAATATTATGATGCGAAAAACGATTTTTCAGATCACCTAGTCCAAATGACAGTTTTGCCCCTCAACAGTGGGAAATCACGATTTGACCCCTGTTAACTTTCAGGAAGTCGCACTCCATAAAATCCTCCTCAAGTGCTCAACACATTGAGCTCAGTTTCTGTGCGGGAATCACGAATCTAGTACTTGTGTGACCCTCAATGGTTCAGGGATACAGCTAGCCGTGGGCCCACAACCGTTGCCGCTCCGAAATCACAATTTCGGACTTGCCCAACGGATCATGGTAAAGCGTCTAGCAACATCGCCCCATGATCCCCTAGGTATCACTGATAGTGCCTGCAAGAACCAGTTGGTTGTGGTTAGCGTACAGTACGGTCCTTTCAATCCATATATCCCGATCAGATTAACGACCATTGGTAAATCGAGAGTCGTTATAGATCCGATAGCTATGCACACATCTTGGAGTTCTAATAGTGACATCGCAAGTGTAACTAGGTAAACCCATTTACCAAAAACACTTCTAGTACTCTGGCCAGAGATTTATACACTATCGTCTCCTCAGATAACATAGGATATCCACGCATGTCTGCGAGCGGTGAATCCTCGACAACGATGCATCGACTCCTACATGCATCGAGGCCTCACCCAATCCCGCCGCCTAACGACCCCAAGTGAGTCGGCAAATGGGTCAAAGTGAGACGCCTATCATGTAGAGTCTCAATGACGTTTCGAGTCGTGAGGACTAATCAGTACAACCAAGACCTCGGACTTATCCACTCGACAAATGGTAACCACTTGGAAAATCCGAATGAGGGTAGTTCGATAGATCACCAGGTCACTATCTATCTGCATGCTCAGAACATCACAATGTTCCCTACCAATGAAACATGGTACTTCGCATCGCAGATACTAATCTCGAGCTCGGGCGGCCTTATCCTCGTTTTGACGGCCCAATCGACTAGGAACGTGTTCAGAATACACAGTGACTATTAGATGTGTTTCATGATAGCCGTCATACCCACTATCACATCTAACATACACTATAGTGCATTCTAGGTCTTTACTCAACGCGATTGTTAATCATTATACAACACAATGAAAGTAAAGAGTGCCATAAATAAATGCGAATATCATATATAAAGATCGTTTCATACAAGAGTCTATAAAACCCACACGCCACAAGTTGGCTAGTTGGGCATCTACTCTAACAATCTCCCACTTGCCCTAAAGCCAACTACTCATCAGACGTAGTCCCATCGTTTCGCGATGTTTTTCAAACAACGGTCCTGGCAAGGGCTTTGTAAGTGGATCAGCAACGTTGTCCGCAGAGGCGACTCTCTCAACTGCTATGTCACCTCTAGCCACAATATCCTGGATTATGTGGTATTTCCTCAGTATATCTTTGGATCTTTGGTGAGACCTAGGCTCCTTTGCTTGTGCAACGGCACCCATGTTGTCGCAGTACACCGGGACTGGACCAACTCCATTAGGAATGACGCCCAACTCTTGGACGAAATTCCTTATCCAAACTGCCTCCTTAGCAGCAGCTGATGCTGCGATGTACTCAGCCTCAGTGGTTGAATCCGCGATGGTGTCTTGCTTGGAACTCTTCCAAGAGACAGCACCATCATTGAGCATGAATACAAATCCAGAGGTTGACTTCGAATCATCCATGTCACACTGGAAGCTAGAATCAGTGTAGCCTTCCAGTTTCAGTTCACCACCCCCATAGACCATGAACATATTCTTAGTCCTTCGTAAGTACTTAAGAATATCCTTCACAGCCTTCTAATGCAATTGGCCGGGGTTGTCCTGGTAGCGGCTCGTGACACTCAGAGCATATGCGACATCTGGTCTAGTGGAGATCATGCCATACATAATACTACCTATTGCCGAGGCATATGGCACACGTGTCATACTCTCTATCTCCTCATCAGTCTTCGGACACATAGACTTTGATAGAGTGACCCCGTGGCACATAGGTAGGCGTCCTCTCTTGGACTCTTCCATAGAGAACCTCTTAAGTATGGTATCGATGTAGGTGGCTTGGGTGAGTCCGAGCATCCGTTTCGATCTATCCTGATAGATCTGTATTCCAAGAATATAGGATGCTTCACCCATGTCCTTCATCGAGAATCTACTAGACAACCATACTTTAGTTTACTGCAGCATTCCTACATCATTCCCAATGAGTAGAATGTCATCAACATAAAGTACGAGGAATGTCACAACGCTTTTAACTACCTTCTTATAAACACATGGCTCCTCGGGATTCTTGATGAAAACAAATTCCTTAATTGTTTCATCGAATCTCAGGTTCCAACTTTGTGATGCTTGTTTGAGACCGTAGATCGATCTCTGAAGCTTGCATACCTTATGCTTGCTTCCAACAGATGTGAAACCCTCAGGCTGCGTCATATAGATCTCTTTCTTAATGTTTCCATTAAGGAACACAGTTTTCACATCCATTTGCCATATCTCAGAGTCGTACCATGCGGCTATGGCTAATAAGATTCTAATCGACTTGAACATTGTGACTGGTGAAAAGGTTTCATCATAGTCAACACCTTGGCTTTGAGTGTAACCTTTTGCGACCAGTCGTGCCTTGTAGGTCATTACCTTACCATCAGGTCCAAGTTTCCTCTTGTATACCCATTTGCACCCAATAGGAACAATTCATTCGGGAGGGTTAACAAGAGTCCAAACTTGGTTCGCATGCATTGAGTCAAACTCAGACTGCATTGCTTGAAGCCACAAATTAGAATCAGCATCGAAAATTGCCTCCTTGAAAGTTCTTGGATCAGATCCTACAACTTGATCACCTTGATCATCTTCAAGGAGAAAACCATATCTCTCAGGAGCCCTAGGAACCCTTTCGGATCTCCTAGGTGCGACCATTTCTGGTACTGGCTATGGAGGCGCAGGAGATTCACTTGGTACTTCAGTTGGTTCTCGAACCTCTTCGAGTTCTACTATCTTGCCTTTTCTATCAAGTAGAAATTCCCTTTCCATAAAGGTAGCATTCCTAGAAACAAACACTTTTGTTTCGCTGGGATAGTAGAAGTAGTATCCAATGGAATTCTTTGGATACCCAACGAAGTAACATAAGATGGATCTCGTATCCAGCTTATCTCCCACTGTCTGCTTCACGTAAGGAGGACATCCCCAAATCCTCATGTATGAGTATTTGGGTGGTTTGACCATCCATATCTCATATGGAGTTTTATCCACTGCCTTGGTATGGACATTGTTCAACAACTGTACCGCCGTTTTGAGCGCATAGCCCCAAAACGAGGTAGGAAGCTCAGTGAAGCTCATCATAGATCGAACCATGTCCAACAAGGTCTGATTACGACGCTCCGCTACACCATTGAGCTGTGGTGTGCCCGGAGGGATCCACTGTGCGAGAATACCATTCTCTTTCAGATAGTCTTGAAATTCAGCACTTAAGTATTCACCACCTCGATCAGATCAAAGTGCTTTAATACTTTTTCCTAGTTGATTTTCTATTTCAGCCTTGAATTCTTTGAACCTTTCAAAGGATTCAGACTTGTGCTTCATTAAGTACAAGTACCCATACCTAGAGTAATCGTCAGTAAAGGTGATGAAGTATGTGTGACCGTACTTAGTACCAATACTAAATGGGCCGCACACATCAGTATGGATCAAATCCAATAGGCCTTGAGCACGCTCACCCTTGCCCTTGAAGGGTTGCTTAGTCATCTTTCCCTTAAGACAAGATTCACAAGTCGGTAGGGAGGTAATGTCTGACAGATCAAACATGTCACTCCTAACCAACTTGTTCATCCTACTTAGAGAAACATGACCTAGCCTAGCGTGCCAAAGTTGTGCTGGGTTCAAGTTATCGTGTTTCCGTTTA
>KV014915.1:91312-102441 GCA_001598015.1 Dorcoceras hygrometricum | reverse complement strand
CATATTTCATTACAAAATCATATTTCATAATTAAAATCACATTTTACTAATTTTAATTGTATCAAATTGGGCTAAAAACAATTCTAGGCCCAAATAACTTATAATTTCAAAATCGATCAAAACGGGCCCGATGTCGCATATCGGCCCGAAAACTTCACGGGCTGCCCGGGACAGGCCGGAACCAAACCCTAGAAGAAAACAGACCAGCCGTCACGACATCGCAGGAGCATCGCCGGAGCGGCGACCGGCCGGCGGCCGCCACCGACGAAATCGCGCGCGCCGCAAGGGGCGCACGCGGCCGCGACAAGCGCGGCGCTCCATCCACGTCACGCGCCAATCGCGTGCACAGCAGGTCGGCGACCTCTCGGCCGTAGCGCAACATCTTGCGCAACCAGTAGCAGCGGCGTGGAGCAGCAGCGGCCGAGCTCCTTCGTGAAGCGCAGCGGCCACCATGCGCGATCTTTGCGCAACAAGGCGCGCGAGATCGGCGCTTGACGATCGCGCAGCTGCGCGTGAGGCGGCGCGCATGTCTCGGCCAGCGTGCAACAAGGTGCGCGCGGCTACTGGCCATGGCCGGCCACCATGCGCGGCCAGCGCGCATGGCGTCGCGCGCGCTGTGGTGCTTGCGATGGGCCGCAGCGCGAGGCGGCGGCCGGCCGGTGGATTTAAAAAAAATTTTTTTGTCTCGATTTGAAAATTGAAAGATCTGATACAATTAGGCAATTTCGTATTGATCAGATCCGAAAAACCTGGCTCTGATACCACTTTTGGTGATCCGGATCCGCCCCCCGACGAGGCAGCGGAAGAACATAGAATAAAAGCCGGGAGACGATCAATACGAAAAACAACAATACAAATATCGTCATTCATAGGGTGTTCAAAAACCACTACCTTGCTGGCACTTGTGCCTGGCTCCAACCGTAGTTACAATAACGTCGGCTCTTCTCGTTAGACTGCGGTAGATATCGCCAATCCGGTCCAGACTCCTTCATCAGCCTGCACTAGAAGCACTGACTAATTCTGCACGAACGGATTCTCCTCGTCGAATCGGCCGGAACGAATTCCGGCGACTCGAGGCGGCGACGGCGGCGTGTGTGAGAGGAGGGAGGCGGCGGTCACTTGTGTCTAGGGTTAGGTCAAGTTGTATTGTTATGTGTTTCAATTTAGTCTCTTAATCATATTTAAGTAGATTAAGTGTTGGACTTGGACCGGCCCAACGGGCCCGGGTCCAACAATGAACATTCAGTTCATCTCCACCACCGAGACTTCATCGTAACTCCGATCGCCGATCAGATCGGACCGATCGACTCAGTTTCCGAAACTGAATAATATGATCTGAAAAACCATTTTCCAGAACCCCAGTGCAAAAAGACCGTTTCGCCCCTCAACAGTGGGAAACCCCGGTTTGACCCCTGTTGACTTTTAGGAAGTCGCACTTCCCGAAATCCTCTTCTCGTGCTCAACAAATTGAGCTGATTATCTGTGCGGGAATCTCGAATCTAGTACTTGTGTGACCCTCAATGGTTCAGGGATACAGCTAGCCGTGGGCCCACAACCATTGTGGCTCCGGAATCACAATTCCGGACCTGCCCAACGGATCATGGTAAAGCGTCTAGCAACATCGCCCCATGATCCCCTAGGTATCACTGATAGTGCCTGCAAGAACCAGTAATGTTCCCTACCAATGAAACATGGTACTTCGCATCGCAGATACTAGTCTCGAACTCGGGCGGCCTTATCCTCATTTTGACGGCCCAATCGACTAGGAACATGTTCAGAATACACAGCAACTATTAGATGTGTTTCATGATGGCCGTCATACCCACTATCACATCCAACATACGCTTTAGTGCATTCTAGGTCTTTACTCAACGCAATTGTAAATCATTACACACATAATGAAAGTAAAGAACGCCATATAAGTAAATGCGAATATCATATATAAAGACTGTTTGTACAAGAGTCTATAAAACCCACACGCCACAAGTTGGCTAGTTGGGCATCTACTCTAACATGTGACGCCCCAATCCTCATGGGAGTCACGAGATCACAGGAAAGGAAATAAAAAGGAAATAGAAGGGCTGAAAAGCAAATAGAACAAGTTGTATTGCCTTGCTCGTAAAAAAAAATCGAAATACAGTAATTGGCGCCATAAACTTCATTTAAATTTCCAAGTACAAAAAGCGAAATCGCGATATTACAACTACCGAACTCTATCTGAATTCATCTTTGTTGTAACAGATCTCAATACAGATTTGACTAAGATCAAAGACAACAAAATAGCATAATACAAAATGAACATCGCGGAAACGCAGGCCTTTGATAAACACTAGCACGTCGCTGCTGATTCAAACTCCACCTCCCCCCTGCTCCGGCGTTGACTCACCTGCACCAAGAAAGCTAGTGAGCCTAGGGGCTCAGCAAGCAAACTGAAAGTAACAAGCACAATATGCAGATGATAAAACATAAGGCATCATTCATTGCATCTATTGTTCTGGAATTAATTTCAAATTCCAGCGTTATCATTTTCGTTAAACTCATGGCTCAGAAGCTCTACTTAGGTTCCATTGCACTCGATCGAATGACTACTGATATCAGTTTCAATGTGGTGAAATCTCACCCAATATGAAGGGGCAACTGACCCTTTCGTCTGCTGCTCACCCTTCCCATATGAACCGTCTGTTATCTAAGCCATAAATTCATAAATTTAAACTTTCTTCTTAAAAACACATACTGGGCGAACTGAAATCTTAGCATCGGGGTTCACTTCATTTTTAAAACTCAGGCTTCCTTCAAAAATCGTTTTACTGAGCATCCAGTTGAGACATAGAAAATCAGCAGTTGGGATAAATTCAGTTGTTAGCAAGAAATCCAGCGGATGTGAACAGTAGATCAATTGATGGGTATATATCGGTAGTCAACACAATTAATTTGGTCAACGGAGTAATAGTAGATCAACCAGTCGTTGGTTCAAGAACAACCAGTCGTTGGGTAGGGCGATCAGCAGGTGGAAGAAAACTAGACGATGGATATAGATCAGCAGTGAAGTACTTACGGGGAAAGGAATCAGTCGCAAGCAACAGTAACCAGTCGCAAGCCGCTGAAAATTAACAATAAAATGCATCTGCTGATGAACAGTGCACTGCAGGAAATTTACTAGGAAATACGTCTACTTGTTTTCAAAAGAAAAGTACCTGCTGGTGTTAACAAGAAATACACCTGCTGGTTTTTAGCAAAAGAAGTGCACCTGCTGGTTTTTAGCAAAAGAAGTGCACCTGCTGGTTTTTAGCAAAAGAAGTGCACCTGCTGGTTTATAGCAAAAGAAGTGCACCTGCTGGTGTTTTGATAACACTGGTAATATCGAAACAATGATCACGCTACCAGCAGTCACCTATTAAACCAGACTTTTTACTGATTCAACTAGCAACTACCGATTACACAATCATCAAATCCCGATATTACAGCAAAAGGAAGAACATCATAATCTCTGTAAGTTGAAAAATCTGGGATGCTCAGCGTTTTAAAATCAACATCAACCTCGTAAAATACATTTGAGTTCCAAACATAATCCACTGTGACCCCGAACGCTAAACATACGCTATAATATCAACCAAAACATGAGCAAAGGCTGATAATAAACAGAGCTTAAGCAAAAATCACGAAATGAAGTGAGAACAATACGTAAGCTTTAGCAAGAATCAAATTTACTTGCCTTGATAAGAAGGAATCACAAGATACAGCAGGCCACTGTTAGTTTCCACAGCACAGCAAAGTGTTCTATATTTTCTTTGATGCCAAAAATGAACATTTTCTTGCAAAGAATTCAAACTTATAGTTCACAAGGACAACGGCATGGGAGTCTAATTTGTAACAGAGAAAACACTCAAGTAGGCATGGTGTCCAAATCCTGAATCTCAAAGATTTATTTAAAATCCCCTGTTACTATTTTGATTTGTAAAAGTGCTACACAAATTGAGAATTTAACCATCCTCCCATACCAGCCGTGACATTTTAGTAAAGTTTAAAATTGCTTGGCCGTGCTTGGTTAATGACTGATCGGGCCTCTGCACCTTATAAACTCTAGAATTGTGAAATCAGTCGCTCAAACAAATAACAGAGACTGAGATCTAGAAATTAGAAATTGGTTCTCAAATCACAAGAATTAGAATTTGTGGTCCTATGGATTTTGGGGCACTACAAAAGCGATCCGATTCAGATCAAGAAAAGCAGATTTTACAGAAAGTTTAAACGAAATGTAAGTCAAATGCTTAAAGTGATTATGGAAAAGATAACAGACGGTCTCCATAGGAAAGGTGAGGTCACTGGCTGACGAACCAGTGTTCCCCTTCACATAGGAAGGGTGAGGATGTTGGTTGACGAACCTTTGTGCCCCTTCACAAAGTGAAGACGAGATTTATTTCCCCAGCTCCTGATTTCAGATGATAGCTTGATCAAGCGACCTTGACCTATGTCTAAGTCTCCGAGCCATAAATAAAGAGAAAATAAGAACAGAGCACATGGTTGTGTACAACCACAATTTAAAGAAAAGTTTATATTATTTTCTGTTACAAGTACCGGCAAATGTTTCCAGACATGTGTAATTATGCTTTCGCAGTTTTCAATAAACCGGATTATAGTTTCAACTTATCATCTTTTAAGTTATAGCAGCTTATTAAATTTCAGATACAATAACAGTATTATTATGCCTGAATTGCCTGCCTTTGCAATTCCAGATTTACTTGCTGGTAATATGATTTAAGCAAAGCTGGATAGCGCAAGCTGTGTCAGACCGAGGGTGTTTATCGCGGACAGTCGCTTCCGTGCTGTTTTCGGTTTTCGTCTTTTGTTGTATAGTAAATTAAGATACAAATTTTGTATTTTTCAAATTACTTCCTCATTTTCAATGTAAATCTGAATGGATTCGTATCTTTTGATATATATATATATATAAATATATGTATATGTGATCTGAAATTTTAAAAAAGTTGCAAATCAGCCCAGAATTAATTGTCATCTTTCAATTTGCACATTCCTAGTTTATTATTTAATATTCGGTTCGGGATTCTACAATTGGTATCAGAGCATGGTCCTTGAGATAAACACTTCTTCCAGTCTGGGACAGTTCTCGCCAACCTCTTCTGTTATCCTGTGAGTTTTATTTCATGTTCTAGCATATAGTATTCCCTCATAATAGTTTTGTGGTGGATTTGGGCTACGAATACAGAAAAATGTCAGGAAGAATTAGGGGAAGAAGAAGCAATATGGAATGTCAGGCCCGGTGCTCTAATAAGAGGTTAATTACTAAATTAACACACGGAAGCTAAAAATGTGGGTTAAAATTTTTCTTTTTCGTCCTGAACTGAAAATACGATTCAAAATACCAACATACTCAAACTATAGATTTTTAACTCAAAAATCTACACAAAATAAGAGTACCAAAAATGTATACAAGTAGCTCAACCGATACAGATAATACAAGTATTCACGCAGGGCATCCCCTGGTAAACTAGTTCAATACATTATACATAACTGGGACTCAAAACTGGGCTCTACCAGCTGACGCATCACTCGGTCCAGCTGGATTACCTGAAGAACCTGCAAATGCCAACACAAGACAAAAACAACCCCAAAAAGGGAAAGAAAATGAGGTCAAACCTCAGCACGAAGAGAACACATAAACAACAATCAGATGAGGCATGCAATATCTCAAGTCGTGCAATGCATGAAAGGTTACCAAGAATCATCGGTAATCAAGGCACAACGACTCAGCTGACAGTAAAATATCAGTAAATCATCGGAATCCAAATCACAACGACTCATCTGGCAATCACGACTCAGTGAAAGCATTGGATTCTCAGTCACGACTCAGCCGACAATCATGACTCAGTGATTAATCGATTCTCAAAGGAACATGCTCAATATGTTAATAAGACAGAATTAGCTCATAAAAAATGCATAATCATCAAACATAAGCAAATCAGATAATCATCATGAACAACACGACCAAGCAAACTCAGCTCATAGCCAGCACTATACGCAACAATAATTTCACGCTGGAAATATTTTCATGCTTATGTCAAAGCTGTTAAAATAAGCTCAATCTGTACCTTCCGCATATCTTGGTACAATACCTCAGCTCAGTTCACAACAGATCACACCCTACCAGCTCTGCCCAAGTCTCGGCCGACAATGAAGGCGAAAAACACAAAAGATCTAATCTGCCAATATACTCAAGAAAATTAGCTCTACTCAAGCTTACACTGCTCGCGGCCTAAAGCCTCGTAGCCCAGATCAGCTACGTCTAGCCAACATAGCACTACTCAGCTCAAAGATAAACGTTAGGAACATAAACTAGCACTAACATAACACGATTACCTGTACTGGAGCTTAATTCTGTCGAAAAAATCTCAAGAACCAGCTCACGCAGTTCCTCAGATATTAACTCTATCTGGCCTCCTTCCCTCCAAACTGGTACAAGAACGTTGGCCTCGAAGAGGGGTTTTCAACCGAGGTAGCCTCACTCAAATCTGACCAGCCAATCTCTGGCAATCGGAAGAAGAAGTTATCAGGTGAACAATAGTCACGAGGGTTTGAAGATATATGTTGGAATTCACTGGAGAAGATAAGATATGTGTGTCGTAAAATAACTAAGTGTTGGTCAACACTTATATATATATATACCCCCAGTCAAAGCTACAGTAAAGTCAAACCAGCTCAAACTTCTCTACTGTACCAGCTCTGGCACACAAACCAGCTCAATGTGTACGCTGTTTTCAACCAGCACAGCGTTCAGTTGACCAGCTCAGGTACTTCAACAACACACACCCAGCTTGGATCACTCACACGAACCCGATCTGGTCTACAGTGCTCAGATCAGCTCATACCTCTCCACTGTTGCAGCTTAGGTACACAGACACCAAAAACCAGATCACATTCTAGACAGACTAGCTCTGAGTATCCAACTCATCTCTAAGCTGAATCCAGCTTGCACAATACAGTTCTCAAAGATGATCACCTCTAAGCTGGTGTCCCCAAAACCAGCTCACAACAGGACTCAAACCAGCACAACGAAACAGCCCAGCTCAGAGCTATACTCTTAGGCCAGCTCACGCCCGATCTGATCCAAACCAAACCCGAAGGTTATCAACAGCTTACACCAATCTCCTAAGATGATGGCTAAATAGTTCACAGGATACAATCCAGCTCAGGACTAATATTTCCAACCATCTCACACCAAACTGGTCTTGGTTTATCCTCAAAACTCACCAGCAGACCTCTAAGCTGGTACCAGCTTACACTGGACTTGGGACAGTTTACCTCCATCAGCTCGTACAAAACCTTAGACCAGATGGTAGCAAAATTGATTCATATTAACCAGAATCCCCAAGCTGTAACATCTCTACTGATAGCTCATGAATCAGCTCTGATAATCAGCGCTTAAAAACATGATTGAAACCCAAGATAATTCCGCACTGAAACCCGAACAGCTTGTACGATCAGCTTAGCACAGTACTCTGGACCAGCATGGCCCAACTGCTGGAACGCCTGGTTGATCAATCTAACCCAGGGAATGGTCAATCATTAGGACGACTGGGTGGTCGTGAGGATCCGTAGGAATGGTTCAGAAGAAAACGTCCCCACGAGTTTTCTGGTTCAACTGATCCACTTATCGCAGAAAGATGGATCAAATCTCTGGAAGTCATATTCGACTACTTACACCTGTCTGACCAAGAGAGACCTCGGTGTGCTATTTATATGCTGAGGGGAGACGCTATGATATGGTGGGAGGGAGCCAAGCTAACTGTTGATTTGAAAATTCTTACCTGGGAAGAATTTAAGAGGATGTTTTATGACCAGTACTTCATAGTGGATGTGAGGTCTGAGGTGATGAGAGAATTTCTAACTCTTAACAGGGGGTATGCAAGTGCGGGATTATATCCGCAAATTTGAGAGAGGATGTTATTTTGTTCCTCTGATAGGTAGAGATATGGAGGAGGAAAGTTTGTGGATGGGCTTAGGCCAACATTGAAACATGACGTTAGGCTTGCTGAACCAGCTGACTACAGGGCAGTAGTAAACAAAGCCCCGCGAGCTGAGCAGGATTGGAAGGAGATTGACAAAGAACGTCAAGCCTTTCAAAACAAGGACCGCAGACAATCCAAGAGACCCAATAACAACCAGCAGAGGTCTCAGGGACAAGGCCCCCCACAACCCTAGCCGATCAATGCGGTTCCTAAAATTATTAACAGACCAGCTTGTCCAATCTGTCAAAAGAGTCATGCTGGTCAATACCGATTTAGGCAAGATGTATGTTACTAATGTAGTAAGCCAGTCCACATTTCAAGGAATTGCCTATAGTCCAAACAACTTATCACCAGTAGAGCCTATTAATGACAGGAGATCATGCTCAACCAGACTCTATGGTGGTTACAGCTAAAATTGTTTTCGGCAATAAGCCTACTCTTGCCTTGTTAGATTCTGGTGCAACACACTCTTTTATATCAGCAGTTTTTGCTAAGAAATTATCAATTATGTCAGGCTCGGTTCTCTAAATCAGGGATTAATTACTCAATTAATCACAGTTACATGGAAGCATAAAGTATGGGCTAAAAGTTTTCGTTTGGGCCTGAACCGAAAATATCTTTTAAAATACGAACATAATCAAAATACGGATTTTAACTCAAAATCCAAATAACAATAGCAGCAATACTGAAAGCATCCAAGTATAACCACAAATATAGATCCCCCAAATATAGTATTCACGCAGGGCATCCCCTGGTTCAATAGTTCAATACATAATATATAACTGGGACTCAAAATGGGGATCTATCAGGTGATGCTCCACTCTGTCCAGCTGGATAACCTGAAGACCCGGAAAAGGCCAACACTGACCAAAGCAGCCCAAAAAGGGAAATAAAACGAGGTCAAATCTCAGTACGAAGAGCATCGATAAATCAACAATCATATCAGGCATGCAATATTTCAAACGTGCGATGCATGAGGGCTACCAAGAATCATCGGCAAGAAAGGCATAACGACTCATCTGTGCAATAAAATCTCAATAATCCATCAGAATCCAAATCACAGCGACTCATCTGGCTATCACGACTCAGAGACAACATTGGATTCTCAGCACGGCGACTCAGCCGACAAATCATGACTCAACGATTATCAGGTCACAAAGAAGCAGGCTCAATATGCTATGCATGAATGCCAAGCAAATTCCTACTCACAACCATGCTTAAATACACACGCATAGGCAATTAAGAGCACAAAATCATCATCGAAAACCAGCAAGACCAATCAGCCTCATCTAGCACATAAACACAACAGCTCAGACACGCAGGAAATATTCTCAAGCTGATATTAAAGCTTATAATATGATTGCAGGATAACAGGTACAAAGCTGGAGATGAATCGATCATTTGGTATCTCGGTAGTGGGTGTGCACCAGAATATGTTGAAAAGAGGAGACACGAGTACAATAATTAGGAGAAAAAGAAGGAGAATCTGGACAATGTTGCCAGGGATATCCTCTACAAGACGCTGGACAAAAATATGTTCAGCAAAATAAAAACCCGTACCACTGCCAAGGAAATCTGGGAGAAGTTAATACAAATCTGCGATGGCAATGATGAAACGAAAGAGAACAAGCTAACTGGCGCAGCATAAATATGAATCAATTAAGATGAAAGATGGAGAAACAATGGCAGAGTTTGACGAACGTTTTAGTGCTGTGGTAATTGAGTTGACAAGCTTGGGAAAGGAGTACAACAACAGAGAGCTGGCACTCAAAGTGATGAGAGCGTTGCCAAGAGAATGGGATGTTAAGACGATGGCCATGCACGAGTCCAAGGATCTGAAAAAGCTGGAACTGCATGATCTGTTTGCAAATCTTAAAGCCTATGAGTTTGAGTTAGAAACAAGATCTGAAGCTGGACCCTCAACATCTCAACCGACAAAAGCATTAGCAGCAACAACTTCTGAACAGTGCTCTCCAAGCACGAGCAAGTCTGCAGAACAACTCAGCAACGATGCCAAGTCCCTCTTCGTTAAGAATTTTGGAAATTCATGAGAAAATCCTACAACCTCTCTTTTTCTTATAATAATACACATAAATCTGATAAGGTTACAACTGACCAAAATTGTTTTAACTGTGGTCGTCCAGGGCATTTTGCTGTTGATTGCAACAGGCCCAAGAAAGAGGAAAGATTCAAGAGGGATGAGAAGAAAGATGATAGATCCAAGGAAAGATCAAAGGATAGAAGGATGAGGACGAGCTGATAAGAGGCCCAGCAGAAAGAATGATCGCAAAGTACTAGTTGCTGAGGAGAGCAACAAGAACTGGGCTGATACCGATACAGATTCCTCATCAAGCAGCTCTTCATACAGCGATAGTGAACAGGAGGAAGTTCACTGTCTCATGTCTAATCATACCTGGGAAGATGAGGTATTTGATTTTTCAAATACTGAATTTACACGAGAGGACCTAATCACTGTTGGCATACGGTGGCGGATCCGGATCCCACTTCCCGGGGGCGCAGCGGAAATCAAAAATAGCCCCGGAAAGCGTTAAATACATCAATATAAATCTACAAACATACATACGGTGTTCGTAGATTTGTTACCTTGCTGGCGTCTAGGCGCCTGGCTCCAACCAGATTTCACAGGGAAAATCTGGCTCTTGTCGGTAGGCGGCGGTAGATGCTCCAATCAGGTCCATGACCAGAATCAATCTTCCTCCGTCAATCTGCACTAGAAGACTTGATGGATTTTTCCACGGACGGAATCACCTCATCGCGGTGATCGAAACAAGTCCGATCACGAAGAGGGCGGCGGACGGCGGCGGCACACGGCGGAGGCCGGCGGCGTGCGTGAGGTTGTGGAAGGGGGCGGCCGAGAGTGTATATGGAGGCTAGGGTTTTAGTTATGAGTCTAGTGATTAAAAGCCCTAATCAAACATTAGTATATATTAAATATACATGGGCTTGAACCGGCCCATTGGACTTGGGTCAGGCCCAAGTCCATATGAACATTCGGCTCATTTAAATCACTGCGGTTTCATCATAACTCCGATGAATCCGCGATGGTGTCTTGCTTGGAACTCTTCCAAGAGACAGCACCACCAT
>KV014915.1:68910-88534 GCA_001598015.1 Dorcoceras hygrometricum | reverse complement strand
TTAGTTGACTGCAGCATTCCTACATCATTCCCAATGAGTAGAATGTCATCAACGTAAAGTACGAGGAATGTCACAGCGCTTTTAACTACCTTCTTATATACACATGGCTCCTCGGGATTCTTGATGAAACCAAATTCCTTAATTGTTTCATCGAATCTCAGGTTCCAACTCCTCGATGCTTGTTTGAGACCGTAGATCAATCTCTGAAGTTTGCATACCTTATGCTCACTCCTACAGATGTGAACCCTCAGGCTGCATCATATAGATCTCTTCCTTAATGTTTCCATTAAGGAACGCATTTTTCACATCCATTTGCCATATCTCATAGTCGCACCATGCGGCTATGGCTAGTAAGATTCTAATCGACTTGAACATTGCGACTGGTGAAAAGGTTTCATCATAGTCAACACCTTGCCTTTGAGTGTAGCCTTTTGCGACCAGTCGTGCCTTGTAGGTCATTACCTTACCATCAGGCCCAAGTTTCCTCTTGTATACCCATTTGCACCCAATAGGAACAATTCCTTCGGGAGGATTAACAAGAGTCCAAACTTGGTTCGCATGCATTGAGTCAAACTCAGACTGCATTGCTTCAAGCCACAAATTACAATCAGCATCGGAAATTTCCTCCTTGAAAGTTCTTGGATCACATCCAACAACTTGATCACTCTGATCATCTTCAAGAAGGAAACCATATCTTTCAGGAGCCGTAGGAACCCTTTCGGATCTCCTAGGTGCGACCATTTCTGGTACTGGCTCTGGAGGCGCATGAGATTCACTTGGTACCTCAGTTGGTTCTCGAACCTCTTCGAGTTCTACTATTTTGCCCTTTCTATCAAGTAAAAATTCCCTTTCCATAAAGGTGGCATTCCTAGAAACAAACACTTTTGTTTCGTTGGGATAGTAGAAGTAGTATCCAATGGAATTCTTTGGATACCCAACGAAGTAACATAAGATGGATCTCATATCCAGCTTATCAACCACTGTCTGCTTCACGTAAGCAGGACATCCCCAAATCCTCATATATGAGTATTTGGGTGGTTTGCCCATACATATCTCATATGGAGTCTTATCCACTGCCTTGGTGTGGACATTGTTCAACAACATTACCGCCGTTTCGAGCGCATAGCCCCAAAACGAGGTAGGAAGCTCAGTGAAGATCATCATAGACCGAACCATGTCCATCAGGGTTCGGTTACGACGCTCCGCTACACCATTGAGCTGTGGTGTGGCCGGAGGGGTCCACTGTGCGAGAATCCCATTCTTTTTCAGATAGTCTTGAAATTCAGCACTCAAGTATTCACCACCTCGACCGGATCGAAGTGCTTTAATACTTTTTCCTAATTGATTTTCTACTTCAGCCTTGAATTCTTTGAACCTTTCAAAGGATTCAGACTTGTGCTTCATTAAGTACAAGTACCCATACCTAGAATAATCATCGGTAAAGGTTATGAAGTATGTGTGACCGTACTTAGTACCATGCTAAGTGGACCACACACATCAGTATGGATCAAATCCAATAGGCCTTGAGTACGTTCAGGCTTGCCCTTGAAGGGTTGTTTAGTCATCTTTCCCTTGAGACAAGACTCACAAGTCGGTAGGGAGTTAATGTCTGACAGATCAAACATGTCACTCCTAACTAACTTGTTCATACATCACGAGTAGGAACTGGTTTTAATTTTAAGGTGTATAGATCGTTTTCGCGTTCCCCAATACCAATCAAACATTCATTCTTGTATATATTACAAATCGAATTAGCAAAAACACAAGAATATCCATCACTATCAAGCATAGAAACAGAAATAATGTTCTTTATCAATTCAGGAACAAATAAAACATCCTTCAATAACAACTTAAAATTTGACGACAGAAATAAATAAACATCTCCTATAGCTACTGCAGCAACTCTTGCTCCATTGCCCAGCCTCAAGTGGGTCTCACCCTCTCTAAGACGTCGGATTCTTGTCATCACCTGCAAATTATTGCAGATATGAGATCCACATCCGGTATCAAGTACCCAAGAATTCGAATTAAGAGACATATTTATTTCGATATAGAACATACCTTTTGCAGTTCGCAAATGCTCGAGGTACTCCTTGCAGTTCCTCCTCCAATGCCCAGGCTTGTGGCAGTGGTGGCAAACATCCTCGGACTTTTTTGGCTTGGAAGCCTTTGCCTTGGGCTTCTTAGTGGGTTTTTCCTCCTTCGCAGGGGCAGAACGCTTCTTACCCTTGCGTCTGGGCCCCTTCTTCGCAGAGGAAGAAGAGCCCATAAGGAGGACGGGCTTGTCCTTCTTTATGGTTCCCTCAAACACGACCAGCATGTTGACCACCTCTTCAAGGGTGGCTGCCAGCTTGTTCATGTTGAAGTTGACCACAAAGGGGTCGAATGCAATAGGTAGTGAGAGGAGAAGCACATCCACAGACAGCTCGTGTGAAAGTGTGATATCAAGGCCCGCCAGATTTTCAACGAGCCCAATCATACGAACCCCATGCTCGTGGACCAAAGTCCCATCGCGCATGCTGCTCGTCATAAGCTCCTTGACAGCGATGAACCTCTCATGTCGAGAGTTCTCCCCATACAGTTCCTTGAGATGAAAGAGTATGTCAGCAGCATACTTTGTCTTCTCAAAGCGCCGTTGCATTTCGTTGGACATCGATGCCATCACATAACATCGAGTCTTAAGCTCGTCGTCCCACCATTGTTGAAGCGTAGTCAGCTCCTCAGGGCTGATATCGGCAGGGGCTTCCTTCGGAGGGCTCTTCTCTATCGTATAGAGAAGTTTCTCCGAAGCCAACACAATGTTGAGGTTTCGAAGCCAGTCTTGGTAGTTCAGACCGGTGAACTTGTTGCTATCCAGTATAGCAGCGAGTGGGTTTTTGATCGAAGACATTATAAAGCAGTTTATACTAAAAAGAAAACAGACATGCATTACTAACTATATATGAAAAACGCTAAGAGATAAAACAATGTCATTAAGTTTTATGAATCACCCTCCCACTATTTTAACGATTTCACCACCCTCTAATGAAATCGGGAAAGCAAGTTTCCTTAGTGGGTACACGGAGCCCAATCAAGCGATCATGGTCCCGAATAATATCAGCCAACCATGACCCCCAAAAGGTAGTTTCCAATTGCAACCGGTGCAACCTCCATGTATTCACCTCACGTCCAGTAAGGGCCCAATAATAAGACGCCGTTTACTATCACGTGTCAAGATTACCCATCAATGTTGAGTCGTGAAGGACGGTCCCCTTAACGTCCCCAATAATATGAGCCAACGTTAAAGGGAGTTCCAACCGACTCACAACAGGTGTCAATGGCGTGGACAGCTTTCCGGCATACATAACCCCCTCAATAATATGAGCCGGGCCATGTATGCCGGTAGCATCGACGTACACCCATTGTTGATGGAAGGTAGGGAGATTTAAACAGATTTAAATTCCCTTTAGTTTATCGAATAAACTTTTATCTTGATATCAGTTTTAAATCGTATTTAAAACGAGGGATTTTATTTTCGAGAAATTTGGTCTCATGCAATTTTAAATCATAATTTAAAACATGCGGATTCAACATATATATCAAATATATAAATAACTTTGGGATGATCGATCGCGAGAGCTATGCGGTCCGTGGTTGCCAATCACAGACCTGGGTCCAATCCTAGGTGAAATGCAATATGCAATGCAATCCTATTACAAATGCTTCCGGTTTTACAGATCTTCGGTCTTCAATATCTTTGATCGTCATCGGCCCACCATCTTCAAATGTCCTCCCACTAAGTCTAGTAATTTACAATTAAATATCCATGACACATAAGGGATACAATTTTAAGGGTGGGAACGGGCCACAAACAGACCCAGTTTATAAAATGATAATCAACAATATATTACAACCGAAATCGCAAAACCTAAAGCATACACCTAACACATTGGGCACGACTCTCGATCATCCCAAACATGCAACCAATCTAATTAATATGCATAAATATAAATAATCAAATTATTTACCACAAAATCATATTTTAATCATAAAATCGCATTTTATAATAAAATCGCATTTTGTCGATAAAATTATATTTTAATCAACAAAATCATATTTTAATTATAAAATCATATTTCATAAATAAAATCATAAATTTGAATTGCATCATATTGGGCTTAAAATGATTTTAGGCCCAAAATCTCAAAAATTTTAAAATCGACCAAAATTGGCCCTTTTGGGAAACGGTGGCGGATCCGGATCCCCTCTCCCGGCTACACAGTGGAAGTTTTAAAAATAGCATCGGGAAACGTTCAATACAATAAAGGCAGCACTATAAACCATTCATAGGGCATTTCTCGGGGTGTTACCTTGCTGGCGACAGGCGCCTGGCTCCAACCAGAATCACAGGGAGGCTGGCTCTTCACGGTAGGCGACGGTAGATTACGTCTAATCAAGTCCACGACCGGAAGCAAGGTTCCTTCGTCAGCCTGCACTAGAAGGCCTGACGAGATCAGCACGGACGGAAACTCCTCGAAACGGTGATCGGAACAAGTCAGATCAACGTGCGGCGGCGGCGGGCGGCGGCGCTTGGGCGGCGACGTGGGGCTTTGGAGGAGAGGGGACGGCCGAGAGAGTGCTCTAGGGTTTAGGGTGTGTATTAGTTGTGTTATATGAAGCCCTAGTCTAGTATAAGTAGACTAGTGGTGGACTTGGACCGGCCCAACGGGCCCGGGTCCAAATGTCTATATCCACCACCGCGGCTTCATCGTAACTCCGATCGCCGATCAGATCGGACCGATCGACTCAGTTTCAAAAACTGAATATTATGATGTGAAAAACGATTTTTCAGATCATTTAACCCAAAATTGCAATTTAGTCCTCCAACTCTTGGAAATTGCAATTTGACCCCTGTTGACTTTTAGGAAGTCGCACTCCCTAAAATCCTCTTCCTATGCTCAACACATTGAGCTCAGTTTCCGTGCGGGAATCTTGAATCCAGTAATCGTGTGACCCTCAATGGTTCAGGGATACAGCTAGCCGTGAGCCCACAACCATTGTGGCTCCGATATCGCAATATCGGACATGCCCATCGGATCATGGTAAAGCGCCTAGAAACATCGCCCCATGATCCCCTAGGTATCACTGATAGTGCCTGCAAGAACCAGCTGGTCGTGGTTAGCATACAGTACGGTCCTTTCAATCCATATATCCCGATCAGATCAACGACCATTGATAAATCGAGAGTCGCTAAAGATCCGATAGCTATGCATACATCTTGGAGATCGAATAGTGACATCGCGAGTGTAACTAGGTAAACCCATTAACCTAAAACACTTCTAGTATTCTGGCCAGAGATTTATACACTATTATCCCCTCAGATAGCATAGGCATGTAAGCGAGCGGTGAATCCTCGACAACGAAGCATCGACTCCTACATGCAATAGTGACATCGCGAGTGTAACTAGGTAAACCCATTAACCTAAAACACTTCTAGTATTCTGGCCAGAGATTTATACACTATTATCCCCTCAGATAGCATAGGCATGTAAGCGAGCGGTGAATCCTCGACAACGAAGCATCGACTCCTACATGCATCGGGGTCTCACCCAACCCCGCCGCCTAATGACCTCAAGTGAGTCGGAAAACGGGTCAAAGTGAGACGCCTATCATGTAGAGTCTCAATGACGTTTCGAGTCGTGAGGACTAATCAGTACAACCAAGAACTCGGACTTATCCACTCGAAAAATGGTAACCACTTGGAAAGTCCGAACGAGGGTAGTTCGATAGATCACTAGGTCACTATCTATCTGCATGCTCAGAACATCACAATGTTCCCTACCAATGAAACATGGTACTTCGCATCGCAGATACTAGTCTCAAGCTCGGGTGGCCTTATCCTCATTTTGACGGCCCAATCGACTAGGAACTAATTCAGAATACACAGTGACTATTAGATGTGTTTCATGATAGCCGTCATACCCACTATCACATCTAACATACACTATGGTGCATTCTAGGTCTTTATCCAACACAATTGTTAACATTATATAAACATAATGAAGACAAAGAATGCTATAAACAAATGCGAATATCATATATAAAGACTGTCATATACAAGAGTCTATAAACCCACACGCCACAAGTTGGCTAGTTGGGCATCTACTCTAACAATATCCCACTTGCCCTAAAGCCAACTACTCATCAGACGCAGTCCCATTGTTTCGCGATGTTTTTCAGACAACGGTCCTGGCAAGGGCTTTGTAAGTGGATCAGCAATGTTGTCCGCAGAGGCGACTCTCTCAACTGCTATGTCACCTCTAGCCACAATATCCCGGATTATGTGGTATTTCCTCAGTATATGTTTAGATCTTTGGTGAGACCTAGGCTCCTTTGCTTGCGCAACGGCACCCGTGTTGTCGCAGTACACCGGGACTGGACCAACTCCATTAGGAATGACGCCAAACTCTTGGACGAAATTCCTTATCCAAACGGCCTCCTTAGCGGCAGCTGATGCTGCGATGTACTCAGCCTCAGTGGTTGAATCCGCGATGGTGTCTTGCTTGGAACTCTTCCAAGAGACAGCACCACCATTGAGCATGAATACAAATCCAGAGGTTGACTTCGAATCATCCACGTCACACTGGAAGCTAGAATCAGTGTAGCCTTCCAGTTTCAGTTCACCATCCCCATAGACCATGAACATATTCTTAGTCCTTCGTAAGTACTTAAGAATATCCTTCACAGCCTTCCAATGCAATTGGCCGGGGTTGGCCTGGTAGCTGCTCGTGACACTCAGAGCATATGCGACATCCGGTCTATTCGAGATCACGCCATACATAATGCTACCTATTGCCGAGGCATATGACACACGTGTCATATTCTCTATCTCCTCACCAGTCTTCGGACACATAGACTTAGATAGAGTGACCCCGTGGCACATAGGTAGGTGTCCTCTCTTGGACTCTTCCATAGAGAACCTCTTAAGTATGGTATCGATGTAGGTGGCTTGGGTGAGTCCGAGCATTCGTTTCGATCTATCCCAATAGATCTGTATTCCAAGAATATAGGATGCTTCACCCATGTCCTTCATCGAAAATCTACTAGACAACCAGACTTTAGTTGACTGCAGCATTCCTACATCATTCCCAATGAGCAGAATGTCATCAACATAAAGTACGAGGTATGTCACAGCGCTTTTAACTACCTTCTTATAAACACATGGCTCCTCGGGATTCTTGATGAAACCAAATTCCTTAATTGTTTCATCGAATCTCAGGTTCCAACTTCGCGATGCTTGTTTGAGACCGTAGATCGATCTCTGAAGCTTGCATACCTTATTCTCGCTTCCAACAGATGTGAAACCCTCAGGCTGTGTCATATAGATCTCTTCCTTAATGTTTCCATTAAGGAACACAGTTTTCACATCCATTTGCCATATCTCATAGTCGTACCATGCGGCTATGGCTAACAAAATTCTAATTGACTTGAACATTGCGACTGGCGAGAAGGTTTCATCATAGTCAACACATTGCCTTTGAGTATAACCTTTCGCGACCAGTCGTGCCTTGTAGGTCATTACCTTACCATCAGGCCCAATTTTCCTCTTGTATACCCATTTACACCCAATAGGAACAATTCCTTCGGGAGGATTAACAAGAGTCCAAACTTGGTTAGCATGCATTGAGTCAAAATCAGACTGCATTGCTTCAAGCCAAAAATTAGAACCATCATCGGAAATTGCCTCCTTGAAAGTTCTTGGATCAGATCCAACAACTTGATCACCTTGATCATCTTCAAGGAGAAAACCATATCTCTCAGGAGCCCTAGGAACCCTTTCGGATCTCCTAGGTGCGACCATTTCTGGTACTGGCTCTGGAGGTGTAGGAGATTCACCTGGTACTTCTGTTGGTTCTCGATCCTCTTTGAGTTCTACTATTTTGCCCTTTCTATCAAGTAGAAATTCCCTTTCCATAAAGGTGGCATTCCTAGAAACAAACACTTTTGTTTCACTTGAATAGTAGAATTAGTATCCAATGGAATTCTTTGGATACCCAATGAAGTAGCATAAGATGGATCTCGTATCCAGCTTATCTCCCACTTTCTGCTTAACGTAAGAAGGACATCCCCAAATTCTCATGTATGAGTATTTGGGTGGTTTGCCCATCCACATCTCATATGGAGTCTTATCCACTGCCTTGGTGTGGACATTGTTCAACAACATTACCGCCGTTTCGAGCGCATAGCCCCAAAACGAGGTAAGAAGTTCAGTGAAGCTCATCATAGATCGAACCATGTCCAACAAGGTCCGATTACGACGCTCCGCTACACCATTGAGCTGTGGTGTGGCCGGAGGGGTCCACTGTGCGAGAATCTCATTCTCTTTCAGATAGTCTTGAAATTCAGAACTCAAGTTGTAATGCCTAGAATCATTAAGAAGAGGATTAAATTAATGTTTCAACATTTACGAATTGATGAAGTTTAATTATGAGCTCGGATTTCTTTTGGAAGTGTTGGGTGATTCAGAAACCGTGTATCGTTAAATTGAGTTAAGTGTGAGAACCAGACGAAGTAACCAGACGAAGCGATTTGATAAAATCAGCAGCAGGTTACTGTAGCTCGCGACTGGTGGAATTTTGAAATTCAGTTGAAGCGTTAGTGTTGATTTCAGCTGGAAGCAAATGCGCGAATACAAGAGTGAATGAGAAAGCGCCACGTGTTAGTTACTGTTACGCACGAAAAATCATCAGCAAGAGTTTCTTACGCATCTGCTGGTTTATATACCTGCTGGTTTTGATGTATACCTGCTGGTTGATAGTGTATCGGCTGGTTGATGATGACGTAGGTGCGACGTCGTCGTTTTGATAATTAATGCAAACCAGTCGAGGGGAAAATGGTTCCAGCTGAGAGAATAATACGACAACGTTTTGACTTATGACTATGAGCCTCGATACGATGTCGTTTAGCAACCAGACTAGGATTTGGACTGGATTTATGTTGCGACTGGATTTATGTTGCGACTGGTTATTACAACAGCTGATTCTTGCGACTGCTGAAGAACAACGATATTCGAACAGCAACTAAGGACGATCAACAGCAGTTGAGGAATCTGTTTATCGTTATCCACCTTCGAAGCGGTGGGAGTATATCTTGTTTGAATACTCAGCATGACACGTGGAACTCGAATTGAATACGTTGGAAATGCTGCAAGAAATACAGAGATCGATTGTCTATATATAGGAATGAATTTGAAATGCTGAGAACATCTTGAATTCAGCTATCGACCTTTGATCTCGCGAGTATCTCTGGAAGTGAGGAACAGAGCTTAAGAACACTGATTGAAGTATTTGAAAACAGAGGAACAAAGGTATAATTTGACAGAAGAGTCAGGAACTAGATTACTCGAGAATGATATTTCTTGAGTATTCCGCTGAAATCACATACATATATGATTACTGTTCTTGATTTAGAACTTGAATTATGTGTGTGTCGATCCATCACAGGTAGTGGATCTTTTATGTTTGCATGCGTTTGCATATTGAAGAGACTTGAATTGATTCTAATGCCCAGGACTGAGTTGGCCTGATTTTCGAAGCCGGAGATGGTTTCGATAGATGAATATTCATGTCAAGATCGGATACGAATCATGATGGCGTCGAACTGATATAGAATCAATTCTGAGATCGAAGAAGAGAACTTGAATCATTTCATGACATTGCATTTGTTTTACAGTTGATAAACTGTTATGCATTTTTATTGTTATTATGCGTACCTGCTGATTATATTGAGATGATTATCACCGGAGTTTATCCGGCTGTTGTTTTGTTTTGTATGTGTGCATGACAACAGGAAGAAAGAACTAGTGGGGAGCAACTACGGGTAGCGAGAGATACTACCTAGACGCTAGATCAGCAGCAAGAAGATGAAACACCAGCTGATAGTCTAGATGTTTGGACGACTGGTCTTAAGTTGCTTACGTCTGGTTTTGTATATAAGACATAAGAGTGTACTAGTGAACTTAGCTTGTAACCATTGTAAACTTTGAAGTTTTTGTATAAAGGAATCATGTTTACGCTACCAGCTGAGTTGATTATGCTTCTGCTGACTTATGCTTCTGCTGGTTGAAATTTTTTTTTATATACGTTATGTATAAACCAGATTAGAGTGTTAAACTTGTTTAGTTTACATTAATAACCCACTGATTAAGATTAGAAGATTAATTGTGAGCAGAGATCCTCACACAAGTATTCACCACCTCGATCAGATCGAAGTGCTTTAATACTTTTGCCTAGTTGATTTTCTACTTCAGCCTTGAATTCTTTGAACCTTTCAAAGGATTCAGACTTGTGCTTCATTAAGTACAAGTACCCATACCTAGAGTAATCATCGGTAAAGGTGATGAAGTATGTGTGACCGTATTTAGTACCAATACTAAATGGACCACACACATCAGTATGGAACAAATCCAATAGGTCTTGAGCACGCTCACCCTTTCCCTTGAAGGGTTTCTTAGTCATCTTTCCCTTGAGACAAGACTCACAAGTCGGTAGGGAGTTAATGTCTGACAGATCAAACATGTCACTCCTAACTAACTTGTTCATCCTACTTAGAGAAATATGACCTAGCCTAGCGTGCCAAAGTTGTGCTGGGTTCAAGTTATCGTGTTTCCTTTTAATCGTTGTTGTATGTGCTTCGACATCGCGAGTTGGAACGTCTTTTAATTTTAAGGTGTACAAATCGTTTTCGCGTTCCCCAATACCAATCAAACATTCATTCTTGTAAATATTTCAAATCGAATTAGCAAACATACAAGAATATCCATCACTATCAAGCATAGAAACAGAAATAATGTTCTTTATTAATTCGGGAACAAACAAAACGTTTCTCAATAACAACTTAAAATCGGAAGACAAAAATAAATAAACATCTCCTATAGCTACTGCAGCAACTCTTGCTCCATTGCCAAGCCTCAAGTGGGTCTCACCCTCTCTAAGACGTCGGCTTCTTGTCATCACCTGCAAATCATTGCAGATATGAGATCCACATCCGGTATCAAGTACCCAAGAAGTCGAATTAAGAGACATATTTATTTCGATATAGAACATACATTTTGCAGTTCGCAACTGCTCGAGGTACTCCTTGCAGTTCCTCCTCCAATGCCCAGGCTTGTGGCAGTGGTGGCAAACATCCTCAGACTTGTTCGGCTTGGAAGCCTTTGCCTTTGGCTTCTTGGTGGGCTTTTCCTCCTTCGCAGGGGCAGAACGCTTCTTACCCTTGCGTCTGGGCCCCTTCTTCGCAGAGGAAGAAGAGCCCATAAGGAGGACGGGCTTGTCCTTCTTTATGGTTCCTTCGAATACGACAAGCATGTTAACCACCTCTTAAAGGGTGGCTGCCAGCTTGTTCATGTTGAAGTTGACCACAAAGGGGTCGAATGCAGCAGGCAGTGAGAGGAGAAGCACATCCACAGACAGCTCGTGTGGAAGTGTGATATCAAGGCCCGACAGCTTTTCAACGAGCCCAATCATACGAACCCCATGCTCGCGGACCGAAGCCCCATCGCGCATGCGGCTCGTCATAAGCTCCTTGACAGCCGTGAACCTCTCATGTCGAGAGTTCTCCCCATACAGTTCTTTGAGATGAAAGAGTATGTCAGCAGCATACTTTGTCTTCTCAAAGCACCGTTGCATTTCGTTAGACATCGATGCCATCACATAGCATCGAGTCTTAAGCTCGTCGTCCCACCATTGCTGAAGCGTCACCAGCTCCTCAGGGCTGATATCAGCAGGGGCTTCATTCGGAGGGCTCTTCTCTATCGTATAAAGAAGTTTCTCCGAAACCAACGCAATGTTGAGGTTTCGAAGCCAGTCTTGGTAGTTCAGACCGGTGAACTTTTTGCTATCCAGTATAGCAGCGAGTGGGTTTTTGATCGAAGATATTATATAAGCAGTAATACTGAAAAGAAAACAGACAATCATCACTAACTATATAAAATAATCGCTAAGACATAAAACAAGGTCGTTTAGTTCTATGAATTACCCTCCCACTATTTTAACGATTTCACCACCCTCTAATGAAATCGGGAAAGCAAGTTTCCTTAGTGGGTACACGGAGCCCAATCAAGCGATCATGGTCCTGAATAATATCAGCCAACCATGATCCCTAAAAGGTAGTTTCCGATTGCAACCGGTGCAACCTCCATGTATTCGCCTCACGTCCAGTAAGGGCCCAATAATATGACGCCGTTTACTATCACGTGTCAAGATGACCTATCAATGTTGAGTCGTGAAGGACGGTCCCCTTAACGTCCCCAATAATATGAGCCAACGTTAAAGGGAGTTCCAACCGACTCACAATTATTGTCAATGGCATGGACAGCTTTTCGGCATACATGACCCCCTCAATAATATGAGTCGAGCCATGTACATGGGTAGCATCGGCGTACACCCATTGTTGATGGAAGGTAGGGAAATTTAAACAATTTTAAATCCCATTTGGTTTATCGAATAAACTTTTATCTTGATATTAGTTTTAAATCGTATTTAAAACGAGGGATTTTATTTTCGAAAATTTGGTCTCATGCAATATATTTTAAATCATATTTAAAACATGCGGATTCAACTAACTATATATCACATATATAAATATTGGGATGATCGATCGCGAGAGCTATGTGGTCCGTGGTTGCCAATCACGGACCTGGGTCCAATCCTAGGTGAAATGCAATATGCAATGCAATCCTATTACATTTGCTTCCGGTTTTACAGATCTTCTGTATTCAATATCTTTGATCGTCATCGGGCCCACCATCTTCAAAAGTCCTCCCACTAAGTCTAGTAATTTACAATAAATTTCCATGACACATAAGGGATACATTTTAAGGGGTGGGAACGGGCCACAAACAGACCCACTTTTATAAAATGATAATCAACAATATTACAACCGAAATCATAAAAACCTAAAGCATACACCTAACACATTGGGGCATGGCTCTCGATCATCCCAATCATGCAATCAATCTAGTTAATATGCATAAATTAAATAATCAAATTATTTATCGCAAAATCATATTTTAATCATAAAATCGCATTTTTTCGATAAAATCAAATTTTAATCAACAAAATCATATTTAATTGTAAAATAATATTTTACAATCAAAATCGTATTTTGCAATTTTAATTGCATCGTAATGGGCTTAAAACAATTTTAGGCCCAAAAATCTCAAAATTTCAAAATCGACCAAAATCGGCCCGAAAACTTCATGGGCTGCCCGTGACAGGCCCGAACTAAACCTAGAAGAAAATTAGCCATCGCAACGATGCCGGAGACGTCGCCGAACGGCGGCGGCGGCCGCCACCACGTAGCGTGCGGCGCTCGGCCGCACGCTTGTCGCAACTCGCGCGGCGTGGCCGCGCCAAGGAGGCGCACAACCGCGCCCCTTCATCACATCGTCGTGCGCCAATCGTGGCGCACATCAGGCCGACCACCGCGCAGCATCTTGCGCGTGGCCGCTGGCCACGGCCGGCCAGCATGCGACAATCGTGCGGTCAGCGCGCGACTTCAAGCTGGCCATCACGCGGCCAGCGCGCGATGGTGTCATGCGCGACGGTTGGTCGCCGCCGCACACGGTGGCGGCCAGCAGCAGCTTTTAAAAAAAAAATTTTTTTTGATTTCAAAAACTCGAGATTCAGATGCAATTATGGCAATAATGTATTGAAGGATCCGAGCCTTTGCTCTGATACCACTGTTGGGAAAGCGGTGGCGGATCCGGATCCCGTCTCCCGACGGCGCAGCGGAAGTTTAAAATTAGCGCCGGGAAACGTTCAATACAATAAAACAAATCAACAAACCATTCATAGGGGGTTCTTTGATTGTTACCTTGCTGGCGACAGGCGCCTGGCTCCAACCAGAATCACAGGGAGACTGGCTCTTCACGGTAGGCGGCGATAGATTACGTCTAATCAGGTCCATGATCGGAAGCAAGGTTCCTTCGTCAGCCTGCACTAGAAGGTCTGACGAGATCAGCACGGACGGTATTGAAATTTTTTTTTGTTTTCAATTCTGAAATTCGAGATTCGATACAATTCAGGCAACAATTTATTGAAGGATCTGAGCCATAGCTCTGATACCACTGTTGGGAAATGGTGACGGATCCGGATCCCGTCTCTCGGCGACGTAGAGGAAGTTTTAAAAATAGCGTCGGGAAACGTTCAATACAATAAAGGCAGCACTATAAATAATTCATAGGGCGTTTCTCGGGGTGTTACCTTGCTGGCGACAGGCGCTTGGCTCCAACCAGAATCACAGGGAGGATGGCTCTTCACGGTAGGCGGCGGTAGATTACGTCTAATCAAGTCCACGACCGGAAGCAAGGTTCCTTCGTCAGCCTGCACTAGAAGGCCTGACGAGATCAGCACGGACGGAAACTCCTCGAAACGGTGATCGGAACAAGTCCGATCAACGTGCGGCGGCGGCGTGGGGCTTTGGAGGAGAGGGGACGGCCGAGAGAGTGCTCTAGGGTTTAGGGTGTGTATTAGTTGTGTTAAATGAAGCCCTAGTCTAGTATATGTAGACTAGTGGTGGACTTGGACCGGCCCAACGGGCCCAGGTCCAAATGACGATATCCACCACCGCGGCTTCATCGTAACTCCAATCGCCGATCAGATCGGACCGATTGACTCAATTTCCAAAACTGAATATTATGATGTGAAAAACGATTTTTCAGATCATTTAACCCAAAATTTCAATTTAGTCCTCCAACTCTTGGAAATTGCAATTTGACCCCTGTTGACTTTTAGGAAGTCGCACTCCCTAAAATCCTCTTCCTATGCTCAACACATTGAGCTCAGTTTCCGTGCGGGAATCTTGAATGCAGTACTTGTGTGACCCTCAATGGTTCAGGGATACAGCTAGCCGTGAGCCCACAACCATTGTGGCTCCGATATCGCAATATTGGACTTGCCCATCGGATCATGGTAAAGCGCCTAGCAAAATCGCCCCATGATCCCCTAGGTATCATTGATAGTGCCTGCAAGAACCAGCTGGTCGTGGTTAGCGTACAGTACGGTCCTTTAAATCCATATATCCCGATCAGATCAACGACCATTGGTAAATCGAGAGTCGCTAAAGATCCGATAGCTATGCATACATCTTGGAGATCGAATAGTGACATCGCGAGTGTAACTAGGTAAACCCATTTACCTAAAACACTTCTAGTACTCTGGCCAGAGTATTTACTACGTCTATTATCCCCTCAGATAGTATAGGATATCCACGCATGTAAGTGAGCCGTCATCGGGCCCACCATCTTCAAAAGTCCTCCCACTAAGTCTAGTAATTTACAATAAATTTCCATGACACATAAGGGATACATTTTAAGGGGTGGGAACGGGCCACAAACAGACCCACTTTTATAAATGATAATCAACAATATTACAACCGAAATCATAAAAACCTAATGCATACACCTAACACATTGGGGCATGGCTCTCGATCATCCCAATCATGCAATCAATCTAATTAATATGCATAAATTAAATAATCAAATTATTTATCGCAAAATCATATTTTAATCATAAAATCGCATTTTATAATAAAATCGCATTTTGTCGATAAAATCAAATTTTAATCAACAAAATCATATTTTATAACTAAAATCATATTTTGCAATTTTTAATTGCATCATATTGGGCTTAAAACAATTTTAGGCCCAAGATCTCAAAAATTTCAAAATCGACCAAAATCGGCCCGATATCGAATATCGGCCTGAAAGCTTCATGGGCTGCCCGGGACAGGCCCGAACTAAACCTAGAATTAATCAGCCATCGCAACGCTGCCAGAGACGTCGCCGGACGGCGGCAGCAGCCGCACATCGCCGCGCTAAGCGCGACGCACGGCCGTGCGCAACGTCGCGCGTCCAGCAGCCATCGGCTGCGCAATCTTCGCTCGGGACAACGGCCAGCGTCGGCCAGTGGGTTGTGCATCCATCAGCAACTGGTCGGCCTCCATGCGAGAAGGAGGCGGCCAATTCTCGGCCGCCATGCACATCAGGTGCGCATGTCGTGCGCGCACATGCGCACGGAGGAGGGGCCGCCGCACACGGCGGCGGCCGGCGGCCATTGAAATTTTTTTTTTGTTTTCAATTCTGAAATTCGAGATTCGATACAATTCAGGCAACAATTTATTGAAGGATCTGAGCCATAGCTCTGATACCACTGTTGGGAAATGGTGACGGATCCGGATCCCGTCTCTCGGCGACGTAGAGGAAGTTTTAAAAATAGCGTCGGGAAACGTTCAATACAATAAAGGCAGCACTATAAATAATTCATAGGGCGTTTCTCGGGGTGTTACCTTGCTGGCGACAGGCGCTTGGCTCCAACCAGAATCACAGGGAGGATGGCTCTTCACGGTAGGCGGCGGTAGATTACGTCTAATCAAGTCCACGACCGGAAGCAAGGTTCCTTCGTCAGCCTGCACTAGAAGGCCTGACGAGATCAGCACGGACGGAAACTCCTCGAAACGGTGATCGGAACAAGTCCGATCAACGTGCGGCGGCGGCGCTTGGGCGGCGGCCGGCGACGGCGTGGGGCTTTGGAGGAGAGGGGGCGGCCGAGAGTTGTGGTGGAGGCTAGGGTTTGTAACGTGTAAGTTGTTATGTGATTAAGCCCTAACCATATTTATTAATTAAGTTGGTAGGTGGGCTTGAACCGGCCCATTGGACTTGGGTCAGGCCCAAGTCCTATATGAACATTCGGTTCATTTAAATCACCACGGTTTCATCATAACTCCGATCGTCGATCAGATCAGAACGATCGACTCAGTTTCCAAAACTGAATATTATGATGCGAAAAATGAGTTTTCAGATTACCTAGTCCAAATGACAGTTTTGCCCCTCAACAGTGGGAAATTGCAATTTCACCCCTGTTGACTTTTAGGAAGTCGCACTCCCTAAAATCCTCTTCCTATGCTCAACACATTGAGCTCAGTTTCCATGCGGGAATCTTGAATCCAGTACTTGTGTGACCCTCAATGGTTCATGGATACAGCTAGCCGTGAGCCCACAACCATTGTGGCTCCGATATCGCAATATTGGACTTGCCCATCGGATCATGGTAAAGCGCCTAGCAAAATCGCCCCATGATCCCCTAGGTATCATTGATAGTGCCTGCAAGAACCAGCTGGTCGTGGTTAGCGTACAGTACGGTCCTTTTAAATCCATATATCCCGATCAGATCAACGACCATTGGTAAATCGAGAGTCGCTAAAGATCCGATAGCTATGCATACATCTTGGAGATCGAATAGTGACATCGCGAGTGTAACTAGGTAAACCCATTTACCTAAAACACTTCTAGTACTCTGGCCAGAGATTTATACGCTATTATCCCCTCAGATAGTATAGGATATCCACGCATGTAAGTGAGCGGTGAATCCTCGACAACGAAGCATCGACTCCTACATGCATCGGGGTCTCACCCAACCCCGCCGCCTAATGACCTCAAGTGAGTCGGAAAACGGGTCAAAGTGAGACGCCTATCATGTAGAGTCTCAATGACGTTTCGAGTCATGAGGACTAATCAGTACAACCAAGACCTCGGACTTATCCACTCGACAAATGGTAACCACTTGGAAAGTCCGAACGAGGGTAGTTCGATAGATCACCAGGTCACTATCTATCTGCATGCTCAGAACATCACAATGTTCCCTACCAATGAAACATGGTACTTCGCATCGCAGATACTAGTCTCAAGCTCGGGAGGCTTTATCCTCATTTTGACGGCCCAATCGACTAGGAACTAATTCAGAATACACAGTGACTATGAGATGTGTTTCATGATAGCCGTCATCCCCACTATCACATCTAACATACACTATGGTGCATTCTAGGTCTTTATCCAACACAATTGTTAACATTATATAAACATAATGAAGACAAAGAATGCCATAAACAAATGCGAATATCATATATAAAGTCTGTCATATACAAGAGTCTATAAACCCACACGCCACAAGTTGGCTAGTTGGGCATCTACTCTAACAGGCCCAATATCGAATATCGGTCCAAAAACTTCATGGGCTGCCCGGGACAGGCCCGAATAATACCTAGAAGAAATCAGCCGTCGCAATGCTGCCAGGAAGTTCGCCGGACGGCGGCCGCCGCCCACAAATCGCGTGCGGCACTCTGTCGCATGCCAGCCGCATGATGCGCGGCCTGGCCGCATCAATAGCGGCGCCTCCCGCCACGAGCGTTCGCCCATCAGGGCGCACTGGTTGTGCACCACCGTGCAACGATTGTGCGTCGCCGCTGGCCATGTCCGGCCACCATGCACGGCCAGCGCGCATGGTGTCGCGCGCGCCAATGCGCCACGCGACGCTGGTTGCCGGCCGGGGTTTCAGAAAATTTTTTTTTTTGTTTTTTTTCGATTTTAAATGATGAGATCCGAGCCATAGCTCTGATACCACTGTTTGCATACGATTACGGTTCCGGATTACGTATTGAAGCATCCGAGCCTGTGCTCTGATACCACTGTTGGCATACGGTGGCGGATCCGGATCCCACTTCCCGGGGGCGCAGCGGAAATCAAAAATAGCCCCGGAAAGCGTTCAATACATCAATATAAATCTACAAACATACATAGGGTGTTCGTAGATTTGTTACCTTGCTGGCGTCTAGGCGCCTGGCTCCAACCAGATTTCACAAGGAAAATCTGGATCTTGTCGGTAGGTGGCGGTAGATGCTCCAATCAGGTCCACGACCGGAATCAATCTTCCTCCGTCAATCTGCACTAGAAGACTTGACAGATTTTTCCACGGACGGAATCACCTCGTCGCGGTGATCGAAACAAGTCCGATCACGAAGCGGGCGACGGACAGCGGCGGCACACGACGGCGGCCGGCGGCGTGCGTGAGGTTGTGGAAGGGGGCGGCTGAGAGTGTATATGGAGGCTAGGGTTTTAGTTCTGAGTCTAGTGATTAAAAGCCCTAATCAAACATTAGTATATATTAAATATACATGGGCTTGAACCGGCCCATTGGACTTGGGTCAGGCCCAAGTCCATATGAACATTCGGCTCATTTAAATCACTGTGGTTTCATCATAACTCCGATTGACGATCAGATCGGACCGATCGACTCAGTTTCCAAAACTGAATATTATGATGCGAAAAACAATTTTTCAGATACCTAGTCCAAAAGACAGTTTTGCCCCTCAAAAGTGTGAAATCGCAATTTGACCCCTGTTGACTTTTAGGAAGTCGCACTCCCTAAAATTCTCCTCATACGCTCAACACATTGAGCTCAGTTTCCGTGTGGGAATCATGAGTACAGTACTTGTGTGACCTTCAATGGTTCAGGGATATAGCTAGCCGTGGGCCCACAACCATTGCGGCTCCGAAATCACAATTTCGGACTGACCCATCGGATCATGGTAAAGCACCTAGCAACATCGCCCCATGATCCCCTAGGTATCACTGATAGTGCCTGCAAGAACCAGTTGGTCGTGGTTAGTGTACAGTGCGGTCCTTTCAACACATATATCCCGATCAGATCAACGACCATTGGTAAATCGAGAGTCGCTAAAGATCCGATAGCTATGCATACATCTTGGAGATCGAATAGTGACATCACGAGTGTTACTAGGTAAACCCATT